>JBBPCX010000154.1:5322366-5339914 GCA_037974365.1 Hydrocynus forskahlii | reverse complement strand
AAGTTCTTCCACACTGAACTCATCCAGCCATGTCTTTATGGAGCTCACTTTGTGCACTGGGACACAGTCATGCTGGAGTAGAAAAGTTTCTTCCCCAAACTGTGTCCACATAGCTGGAAGCATGGTGTTGTCCAAAATGTCTCGGTGTGCATTAAGATTGTTCTTCACTGGAAGCAAGGGGCCACCTGAATTCAATTAAGAAGTGTGTCCCAACACTTTTGTCCATATAGTGTAATTGGTTGATTAGTGAGATGTAGGTTATCAGGCAGTGGGCAGTTGCATAAAACATCAAGTCTATTCTGGCCCTAGGTTTTCTCTTCTACACTAAGTGAGATGATAAAAATCTCACTAGCGAAATGTTTCAGCGGAAAGGTGGAAAAAATCCACAAGTGTAAACTGAGTTTTAGACCCAGTGCTTCAGCTTCAGCACTTAAGTTTTTGACAGGTGCTCAATTAAAACTTACAGCTTTAAATCTCTTAAGCGCTTAACTTACGGTAAATGCTTTGTTTGCTATGATGTTTTATGTGAATTGAGCCAGAAGAGCATTTTCCATAATTAAATGCAAACAAGAAAGTACTCGCTTCCTCACAGACTTCCTTCCCCCCTAAAAGCAAATTCTCTGTCATCCCAACACTTGATTGACAGGCATACCTCATTGAAAATACGAATGGTAACAGAAATGAATAGTAACAAAAACAGAAGCCTTTCTGAGACAAAATGTAGTCAGAATGGAGGGACTTCACCTTTGAAGCAGTACCTGATAAGACTGAAGACTTTCCGATCCAATTTTTGTGCCCCTGATTCAATCCAAGCAGTTTTATATTGAGTATCAGTTGATACTGATCCTCACACAATCTGAGTATGACATGCTAGACTACTTATTAATGCTGTGTGTAAAATATGACATTCTAAACTGAATTCTTGTCCTACTTTTAAAACTTTTGTAGTGCGTTTAATTAGTATCCAGTGTGAATGACCTCCCTGATGTTTCAGTCACTTATGCAAGTTCTGCAGTATGGAACAGTTTAGCCGGAGTTTGTCGTCTGTTCTGGTTGCATTGTCATTTTACAGGCCTGCATTTTGATGGCCAACATGCAGTCAAAGCACCTGCTCTGTGAATTTGACAAGTTTTCTTCTTTAAAATACAGCCATGGGAAAAAAAAAAGAGACCGCATAATTTTTTTTTCTGGTTATTGCCTTTGCAGTTGGCGGGAGTGTGTCTGTGTACAATGTGCACGTCACTATTGTTTTATACACACTTGATTCAAAATTCCAAACAAAATGAGGTTTGGAGAATTATTTTTAAATAATACGTTTAATTAATTTATCATACCTTGGAAATGTTAAACTACACAACACGCTTACATTATTTTACAACTGTAACTGTTCAAACATTGATGTTAAGAGCAGAGTGTGTGTGTGTGACTCTGTTTCATCCATCAGAAACTGAATCAGGTGTGAAGCTGCTGGAATACAGCCCATAGAAAAGCTGCTGTACACACACTACTGCACTCACGACACAAATGGAGGCGTTTCTTATTTTTTACACAGCTCACACTGCAATTGTTCATAAAAGAATAGCAGCCTGTGCATTTTACACACATACACTGCCGCAAATTGTACGAACAGGGAACAGAAAAATAAGGAAAAGTGGTCTCTTATTTTTTTCCATGGCTGCATATCGACACTGCAGACATTTACAATATTCAGGCATGGCAAATTAAATTAAACCCTGGTGTGATTGCTCTGTTAGTGTGGTTCAATATAGCAAGCGAGAGCGCTGCCATAAAAAACCCTAATGAGGACCAAATAAGACAACTAACCCCTCGCCAAGCAGTTTAGTCTTGGTTCGCTTTCAAGTGAACTCTAGTGCAGTAAATATGAATGCAGTACTGAGTTAATATGTAAACAGATTAAAGACTCTATAGAGAGGAAAGATACTTTCCTCTCTATAGACCTGCTTCAGCTCTTACAATAAATTCAGACACGTTTCATCTGTTAGTCTTACTACATGCATGTCATAAAATCTGCCCAATCAGATGTGGGACTGATTATCTGTACAACGTCTCACATCTTTTGTTTAGACGTCACTGTGCGCAATAAGAGAAACAAAGCTGAAATGCAACAGTGCATTAGTTTTTATTTAGACTGAACCAAGTGAACTGAATTACAGGTATAAATGCATTCTTAGACATTGTTGAAAATGATATGAATAGAGCACAAAAAGAATCAGAAGTGGTTTAGTCTTAATATGTGAAATAATGCCAGGATCAGGGCATCCCCGGTGAAGACATTAAAAATGAATTGTTAAAGATTTCCATCTTTATTCTTCTGTTGGTTGTTCGTAGCTGTATGCAAAAATGCAAATGCAAACACATGAAGTGCAGATGACTGAATTAACAGTCACATAGGAAATGCAGTTTTTGTAGTTTGCATTTCGTTTTGAATAAAATTCACAAAATCCCTGCTGTACTGAAGATGTTTGAAACTCTCTCTGTGCTCACAGCGATCTATGATGTCGACGAGGAGGAGGAGAAGCTGGATCTGGACTCGGAGTTCCACTACATTCCGGAGAGCTGTGGGCTGGATCGGTCCCACTCGGAGCCGGACGGTTGGAAATCCTCCTTCCAGCTGCTGAGAGACGGCCTGAGCAGCGGCGCTGTGCTCGCCCAGTTCGACGTGAGTCATCCACTCATTAACGATCGCTCGAATGGTGTCCGTCACGTACGGCAGCGTGAGGCAGTGGCTGTACCCTAGAACTGTAACAGAGCGAAAAGAATAGGCCCATTAAAGCTGATCAAGGATCAGATTTCCCACGCTCCGACAACTAGGCCGATTCTAAAGGCTGCTGGGCTATTCTGAAACACAGGCACGTATGGGGCACTGCAAGTGGTTGCTATGGAACTGCGTGGGCACGTTGCATTGATGTATAGTGGGCTGTTTTCTGGAGTGACAGTGAAATCTTGAAAAATGAAGAGAAAACAGTCATCTCTTGGCAGTTGTTTTTGAAACAAAAAAAAAAGCAAATTGCCGCACAGCGCTGTGAAAGGAGGGGCTTTCAAAGAAAGCACCATTTAAAAGAGCTGGCACTGGTGTGTGGAAGTGTGGTGTATACCCAGGTGGCTCTGTGGGGAGAGTGAAAGTAGCTTTTCTTTTGTATGGATTTCTCAGCACTGGGATATTTGGTTACCCTTAGAACCTTAGAACAGTGTGTATTAGTGAGAACAGATTTCAACAAACATAAACGGAGTAAAACGGGTGTTTGCTCTCGCCACATGCTGCTCATTCACTCGGCACGCCGCGGCTCAGCCGCTCTCCGGACCCCCTCCCTCTGCGGGTTTTCCCTGCCCACTTGTGGGCGGAGACTATCCTGAAAGTTCTCCCGGGTTCAAAGACTTTGTGTTTTTTTTCTATTCGTTTCTAAAACTTAAAATAAAAGAAATTTGGACATTTTTGTTCTTCATGGGCGTTTGCATTTGACAGCGTTTTTAAATGGGGGTGGTGGTGGCCTAGCAGTTAGGAGCCTCTGGACCAAGAGGTTATTGGTTCAAATCCTACCTTCAGCATAGCACCACTGGGTTCCTGAGCAAGACCCTTAACCCCAGGCGGCTCCAGGTAGACCCCTGTAGTTGGGGAATGGAAGTTGCTTTGGAGAAAAGCGTCTGATAAATGCCATAAGTGTAAAACCCCTGTAGCGGTTATTATTATTACATATTTTTAAAATTATAATAACTTCTACGTGACACAGGAACACCAGACAAAGCTCAACATGATGCCTGAGACCTCGAACATCAACACAAACTAGGGGAACTTCCATATAATGAGTTGTTTTGTCGTGTGACGACCATTTACCAGCGCTGAATGTGGCTTCAGACTGCTGTTAATCTGACATTATGGAGTGATGTGATAAGAGTACATGAGCTGTAGATAAGATGTAACATCACTCTGCCATATGCCAGATTTCCCTGAAGTGCCACCACTGACTCACTCACACTAAACACTAAAAATTAACACCCCAACATATTAGCACTCACACATTCTTCCGTCCTCATTCATTCACTCATTCAGGAACCCTCACTCATTAACCTGCACCGAACTGAGATTCTCATTCATTCATCTGCTGACCAATAGATCAGTTAGTCAGAAACCTACAGTACTACGCAAAATCTTTAGGACGTGAAAAACAATATATAAAGAAATAAACACACACAGTAAAACATAACAAAAGCTGTTTACATTTTGACATCTTGGTCAGAAGGACACACTCCAGCCAGCTCCTATCATGCAAAACTGAATTTAATTTCCTTGTTTTAAAGGAAAGATTTTCATGTAACATGTAAACACTAATATTTTTTCAAAATGTACCATTCGTGTATTCATGCATGGAAACTGCACTGCAAAACAGCTGGTTTTGGATTCAGTGTTTTTGTGATGGCATTTACATGCATTGTATGGACAAAAATATTGGGACACACCTGTGTTTTTAGGTGCTAGCTGTTATGTCTGCAAAGCGGGGAATGACTATGTACAGTAAACAGTACAGATTTTTTCTTAGAACCGAACAAATATCCTCCACATCCTCCACAGATATCCTCCACATTTTTTTTTTTGCTTTTTTCGTGGCAATATATAATTATTCCTGCATTTTAGTGCTAAATTATTATGAAAAATATAATTGACTAGCTTTGTAACATAAATATTAACATAAATTCAGCTGTATTGTCATATAAAATGTAAGCGTAAGTGTGTTTTTTAGTACTGTGAAGAGAAACACAAAGAAAGCTCGTCTTGGGATGGGGAAATACCGCTGTACTCCAGGGCGGGAGGTTTGAAAATAGCCAGTGCGAGAGTGTTATTTATTTGTTGTTGCCGCTGATGCCCTGTGACGCATCTCGGTATCTGCAGTCCAACATTCAGTATCAGAACAGTTTCCTGTGTGGAGCTCTCTCCAGTGTTTCACTGAGTGTTCCTGTGTTTTTCGTTTTGTTCTTCTTAAAGCCCTGTATGTTTTTTTACTGTGAATTAAATACATGTATTACCGTACTTACCTGCTTATACCAAAGAAAACGACAGCACATACCAAAGAAAACACGCTTGCATGAATTACAGTACAGTCTATACAGGGGTAACATCGGTATTTACATTCTAGCACTGCGGGAGACAGCAGTTTGGTGTAAACTGATTTTTTAAGGGTAATGTATTAAGCTGAAATTAAAGTGTTCTGAGTGCATATTTGTGTGTCATATTTAGGGTTTACACTATAAAAATAGGGATTTTTAGGCATTTTTTGACGACATCACGAATTTGTGGGGTTTTTTTTTGTTTGTTTGGTTTTTTTTTTTCAAATTAGCGACATCACAAATTTGTGAGTGCTCTTGGAACATAACCCCTGCGAATTTCGGGGGGTTACTGTATATGTGTGCAGTGTTATTAAAGTCCCTATTGGTGTAATGGTTAGGCATCCAAATACTTTTGTCCTTATAGTGCAAATGCCTGCTCACCCTCAGCTCTGCTTATTCATGCTGAAATAAGGAGTGTTGTAGCTCAAACTGCCTTTTAAATGAGGCACAGTACAAGGGATCCAATCAGAAAAAAACTTATTTACAGATATAAGTCTTAAAGGCACAGTAACAAAAAGGGGATAAAGGGTGGATGGAAGATGGTCGTTTAAAATGAATTAGGATATATTTGATACATAAAACCATACAATTGTCATAAGAGGAAAGTTATTTAATAAAGGAGTACTGCTCAGAAAAACAGCTTTACACATCCAGCATAAATTACCCAGCGCTGTACATATTTGCAGAACTCACTTTAACGGATTTAAAGTCTTTACACGCTATTTAAGTGAAAGCACAGCTCTTGATCTTGCAGTAAACTGCATTTTTTCACATAATGTAATTTCCTGTCGTTCTGATGCAGGCCCTGATGTTTCCTGTCTGCTGAGTTTGCTGTTTCTCCAGCAGGTTTCTCACACTGCAGTGCCTGAGGGCCACAGCTGAAAGTTTTTTTACTGTTGTAACATGGCTGGTACAACTCATTAAGGCCCTGGAAATTAGCAGCTGGGTTAAACCAGGTGTACTAGACCTTAGAGAACAAGGAAAACACTGAAGCGAGCACTGCAGTGGCACTCCCAGACTGGAGCTCAGGAATTTTTTTTATAGACCCCTGTTCTATTTCATTATTTCATGCCCTCATTCCCTTTACAATCAGCGTTTTTCCACAGGGGAATCCCTGCGACTGTCTCTGGGATGTCCTGTAGCTTCCGGAGGGTCAAATTTTCTCTCTGTGACTCATAATGGTCCAGATTACCTGGAATGTCCGGACAGAGTTGCATTTTGCTCTGAATTATTTCAGGAGGCTGTTCAAGAAGTAAAACTGTGTTACGGTTTTAAAAATGCCCTATATTTTAAAAAGCATTCATTTTGACAGGGCTGTGATGATAAAATAATTTGTTAAATTGACAAATCAACAAAAATCTGACCCCAAACCAAAATTGTGGGTACGTTTCTATTTACATTGTGTCACATTTTACCACTAAACATGTTATAATTAAAAGGCAAACATCACAGATGAAGTTTTTATGAAGGGTATTTATGAAATCAGGCACTGATGTTGGACGAGAAACTGGAATAGAAAAGTTTCTTCCCCAAACTGTGTCCACAAAGTTGGAAGCATGGCATTCATTCAAAATGTCTTGGGCTGCCGAGGCATTAAGATTGTCCTTCACTGGAAGTAAGGGGCCTATCCCAAACCCTGAAAACAGGTGTGTCCCAATACTTTTGTCCATATAGTGTATACGTAAATGCATTAGTTTTTGTGACACCACAAAGACAGTAAATACTGGAAATTTTGAAAACTTACCGACCGACAAATACCACTTAAATGATTTAACTTTTTTACAACATTTGATGGCTAAATAAAGTCTTTTTATCTTTCCATTTCCAACATATTTGTCTTTCTAGCAACTGTATCGGAAAAGGCCTGGAATGTCCATGTCGTGTGCCAGGTTGCCCCAAAACGTCTCCAAAAATCGCTATCGAGACATCTCGCCATGTAAGTATATGCGTCACTATATGCATTTCCATTTCTCCACATCTCCATATCTGCATCAGCACAATTTAAATTGCTAGAACATTCTCAAACACAGTCTCACTTTGTTTTGTGCAGATGATGCAACTCGAGTTGTCCTGAAGGCAGCGGAGGACTACATCAATGCAAATTACATCAATGTGAGGACTGTCGTCCAAGTTCGAATTGAGATGAAAAAGACATCCTATTTCCCAGTTATTTGCAGTAAACTCCCCAGCCTGATATGTTTGTATGTTGCTCTGCTTAGATGGAGATCCCAGGCGGGGGTGGGGTGAGGCGCTATATTGCCTGTCAGGGGCCGCTGCCCGGCACCTGCGGAGACTTCTGGCAGATGGTGTGGGAGCAAAGTGCCACCCTAGTGGTCATGCTCACTACGCAGGTGGAGCGTGGCAGGGTATGTACGACACTCTACACAAAAATACAAATACACTATCTGGACAAACGTATCGGGACACCTGACCATTACACCAACAGGGACTTTAATGTCATTGCAATCAAACAAATAGACTTTCATATGGAGCTGGTCCCCCTTTGCAGCTATAACAGCTTCCACTCTTCTTGGAAGGCTTTCTACAAGATTTTGGAGTTACTGTGGGCATCAGTTCATCCCAAAGGTGTTTGATGGGGTTGAGGTCAGGGCTCTGTGTGGCCAGTCCAGTTCTTCCACACCGAACTCATCCAGCCATGTCTTTATGGATCTTGCTTTGTGCACTGGGACAGAGTCATGTTGGAATAGAAAAGGTTCTTCCCCAAACTGTGTCCACAAAGTTGGAAGCACGGTGCTGTCCAAAATGTCTTGGTCTGCTGAAGCATTAAGATTGTCCGTCACTGGAAGTAACGGGCCTAGCCCGAACCCTGAAAACAGGTGTGTCCCAATACTTTTGTCCATATAGTGTAACTTAACACAAGGCTTGGATCTTGAATAACTTTTGAACACACAGTTCTTAAAGGAGGATTTGGGTGAAAAACTACAAGTTTAGGAGCAACAAGGTTAATGTTAAGTAATGTAAACATCACAAGCACGTTCCACAAGTCTGTTAAGATGTTAAGATGTTAGGTAATCTCAAAAGACAAATTATTAGTAATTTTTAATAACTTCCCAACTGTAAGATGAAACAGAGGATTGCATAGCTAATAACAGTAGTCAATTTTTGGGAGTTCAGGTTGAGTCTTGGGCCTTTGTTTTGCGAGTCTGAAACAAGTCTTGGGTCTTCAAGATTTTATTTTAAATTGATTGACAGCTACAGGCCCCTGCTGACAACCTGTCAGGTGTCCGCTGCTTCAAATAACCCTTGCTTTACAATCAGTCGATCAGAAACCAGTGTTTGAAGAAAAGAGGCAGCACATTTTGAAATGCTTGATTGGCTTATAGTTTGTAGTTCGTGATTATTCTATTCAGCGTCTTCCACCCTTTCTCAAGTGCCGCTCGAGGCATTTTCTTTGCTCGCCTGTATGGATGCAGCTGTCCTGGGTTGGAGCCACTTTTGTCAGTTTTCAGTTTGTAACTTTCTAAAGAGCTACAATTTATTATTGTGATTACACCAGTAATCACACTACTGTTCTTCTCCTTCTTATTATTCTTATTATAGGTGAATTTTGAGGACGCTTTTGTTTTTAATATATGGCCGTGGTTCCAATGTCAGAATGTCCATTAATATCCCCTGCAGTGCGCCTGTATATAAGTTTTGAATCAGTTGACCAGGGGCCGAGTATTGATCGAGTCGCCTCTGTAATGTAATGTATCTTTACCCATAAATGGTCTGGTTAGTGTCTCCAAACACTGATTTGATAGCACCAACACAATCACACATCGCATTTGCTCACAGAAATGCATCTAGTTTTGATATGAAACATTATAGATTAAATGTTAGTTTTGACTGTACTGATTTGTGTGTCGTCTTCTCTAGGTGAAGTGTCACCAGTACTGGCCGAACGTGTCTGCGACGGGAACCTACGGCAACTTCCAGGTGTCTTGTGCGTCTGAAGAGGGGAACTCGGCGTACCTGCTCCGAGCTCTGACACTCACACACATGGAGGTAATGGACATTCTGCATAGCCTGAAATACACCAGTGCCTTTACACACATCTGCCTAGTCTGTTTGAATGTAACTGAACATAAAAACTCAGCAGCATCAAACGCAGGTTTTATCTTCATGTCGTGATGTGAGCACTCATCAGTACCCAAAACTTTTAGGTGTTTAAACCATCTTTCTCTATAAACAAGAGTTTGGAAAAGAACATTGTTCATCAATAAACACTGTTCTTTTCCAAACACTTGTTAAAAGAGAAAGATGGTTTAAATCGTTTGTTTAGGCAATGTTTTCTGTTCAGTCCAAGAACAATTCATGAACATGAAGCTGAGAGTTTATTCAGAGGATTAGGAAATCAATGCACAATGTTAGCAAAATCTTTGCAGGTGTTTTTTTTGTTTTTAATAATAAATTGACCATTATCAGAAGGTGGCACTTTTTGTGGGATAATGTATAAATGTGTGTGTGTGTGTGTGTGTGTGTGTGTGTGTATGTAGAGTAAAGAGGAGAGGCAGCTCTGTCAGATGCAGTACATGGCCTGGCCTGATCATGGCGTTCCAGATGACTCCACCGACTTCCTGAACTTCGTCAGTTTGGTGCGCAGCAAGCGCGGCGAGTCGCAGGAAGCTGTGGTCGTGCACTGCAGGTCACATAAGCATTACCACAATGTTTCACACTTTTCACAAACTTCATCTGACCTACATACAGTTATGCTGTTATCAGAACTTCACAAACATTAAAACTTTGATTTTTTGCACATTAGTAACAACAGATTCAAGTCATAATATCAGCTTTCATCTTCTGCGTACATTAAGCTTGGAATGGGAAGAAATAGAACATAAAACAGTTGGGCTGCACTGACTGGGATAATGGCCTTTTGCAAATGTAGTGTTATTAGTGCTTAAGTACTTAGAAACCAGTTCTTCAAGGCAGTTCTTTACTGGCCCATTAACCCCTCCCCTTTCTCCTCCTCCGCAGTGCCGGGATTGGTCGGACGGGGGTTCTCATCACCATGGAGACAGCGATGTGTCTGATAGAGCGAAGCCAATCTGTGTATCCGTTAGACATCGTGAGAACCATGAGAGACCAGCGGGCGATGATGATTCAAACTCCAGTGAGTGCAAAACCACTTTGTGTATTAAGTATTTTTCACATATCTGGCGACGATCAAGGAAGGCAAGATTATGAAGAGCTGTACTAAGAAAAGCAACAAGGATGGTGGCATTGATTTCCAATCATCTTGTGACCATTTCTAGACACCTTTTAGTTGTTAAGGTTCCACAAATGCTTGCACCTTATTTGTACTATATTATATGGACAAAGGTATTGGGACACACCTGTTTTTCAGGGTTTGGGCTAGGTCCCTTACTTCCAGTGAAGGGCAATCTTAATGCTTCAGCAGACCAAGACATTTTGAACAATGCCATGTTTCTAACTTTCTGGGCGCAGTTCAAGGAAGAAGTGTTTCTATTCCAACATGACTGTGTCCTGCTGCACAAAGCAAGCTCCATAAAGACATGGTTGGATGAGTTTGTTGTGGAAGAACTTGACTGGCCCACACAGAGCCCTGACTTCAACCCCATCCAACACCTTTGGGATGAATTGGAACGGAGATTGTGATCCAGGCCTTCTCGTCCAACATCAGTGCCTGACCTCATAAATGCTCTACAGAATGAATGGGCTCAAATTCCAACAGAAACTCTTGTGGAAAGCCTTCCAAGAGGAGTGGAAGCTGTTGTAGCAGCAAAGGGGGACCAACTCCGTATTAAAGTCTATGTATTTGAATGCAATCCCTGCTGGCGTAATGGTCAGGCGTCCCAATACTTTTGTCCATACATGGTCATTAACTACACCCTCAGTGAGGCCCAGAGGAGGATGGGTTCTCCATGTGAATCTAAGCTCCTCCATGTTTCTTCCTCATGTTCTCAAAGTGTTTTTTACTGTCACTTTTGCCCTTTGTGATGCTCTTTACGGGTCTGGATCAAGATTTCTGTAAGAGCTTTGTAAGAGCGTTGGGCAGCTGGATGGCCTAGTGGTTAGGGTGTTGGCCCTGCAATCAGAAGGTTGTGGGTTTGAATCCCAACTGCTAGTGTCACCACTGAGATACCCTTGAGCAAGGTACCGTCCCCACACTCTGCTCCCCGGGTTAAATGCAGAGAAAGAATTTCACATTGTGCTGTGGTGTGTTCACGCATGACTACAAGGGTTAATAAATTTAATTAAAAATGAATGTCTTAAAAAATAGCGCTACCCAGCCTCAAATGCTATCTTTCATAGCAACTGTTGGACAAGCTTTATAATGAGAAACTATGACAGCAGTTCAGAGTCGCAACACAGTGTCAGAGTTCCAGTTTAAAAGTATTACATTCACAAGCTGAACAATGTGGGTGTAGTTAATTGAAACGAGTCGCCTCTGAAACACTTGAACAATTGAACTTTCCCTGTGCTAACACTCATTTTATTACATAACGAAAAACACATCTCAGTTTTTCCAAGTCTCACCTCACACATGCATTTAAAATCATTTGAAACGAATAACGTACTTTAAACTGAGGTGTTTTAATTGCTTGTTATAATTAATAAACATTTTACCAGCTTTCTGCAAAACTTGCACCCATTTTTGTGGGCAGAGCAAGGATAAACCAGCTGAAGTAATACATGTTTGTTGAGGAACTTAAAGGGTGCATATTCTTTATTTCCTTTCTTGTAATAATGAATAGAAGAATTTATGTAAATGTGTTGTTTTTTGTGACAAGATTGAGGTTTATTGGACTTTACAGATGTGTCAATGAAAGGAATGCATTGAAACATTGTGTATATACTGCAGTAAACTCATCTAAACAGCTTGTACTATCAATTTGGCCCAAAAAAAACAGTTTAAAGTGAGTGGCCAGCATTATCAGGTCTGTCTCGGCATGTTTTATCACTTCATTTTACCACTTTGGGGCAGCTTTTGCTTCTGGTGGTTACAGATTGTCTTCTGTAATCAGGAGGTCATGGGCTCCAACCACAGGACAGCCAGTGGCACCACTGTGGTACCCTTGAGCAAGGTACTGTCCCCATACATTGCTCCCCGGACGCTGTGTTCTTGGCTGCCCGCTGCCTCACTTGGGTGAATGGGTTACATTCAGAGAGAGAATTTCACACTGTGTTCACGTATGACAAATGGACACTTTACACTTCATTAGTTGACTTTGTACTGTCTCCATTATGCAGAGCCAGTACCGGTTTGTTTGCGAGGCCATTCTGAGAGTGTATGACGAGGAGATGGTGAAGCCGCTGGAGCCACTGGAGCCACTGGAGCCACCAGAGCCGGAGCCACCAACCTGCGAACCAGAGGACTAAAGAGTGGCTCTGTCCCAGGCTCCTCTGCTGTACCACTACTGTCTGTGAAAACTGCAACCAACTCTCATCCGCCCCCTGCTGGATGCCAGCCGAACTGATTCCTGAAAACTGGAACAGAGGCGACAAAGCACTATTTGCACTTTATGTTAACAAACGACGACTTATGGGGATTTACAAGAGAGACAAATGCATCAGGTTATTGCAGAATCATACATTTATAACAACAATAAACATTCAGGGTGGAAAAAAAACTGAATGGAACAAAAAGATAACATGCTAACTTGTTGTAGTGCCATACACTGAAATGAGCCACAGTCCAAGCAGGACTCGCAGAAACAGCGTTTCCTGTTTTTAAGGCTGTTTATTGTTATTTGTTTTTTTTAAATGAGTTCAAAAAGGGTCCTCACGCTCCCTGTGCTTTCTATGGCCCCAGTAAATCTCTCAGAACCTGGAGATGTCAAGCCCAACCCCCCTTTAGGAGTCCTAAGCAAACACACTAAGAAATCTGAGTATTCGGCTCTTGGCGGTACTCTTTTTCTTCGCTCAAGCTCCAAGGCGTCGAAAAACAGGACAGTACTACTGCTTTGACATGCACTGTTTCTTCTTTGAGCCTGATTGTGTGTCCACCCAGGACTTGAGCCATTGTAAAACTGTTAAATCCATATAAAGGTTTAGGCCAGCAGCTAGGAATCCAGCTTCTGTATCCAGTGTGAAAAATAACAGTGTGCTGTTGTGAGTGTGCCATTTGCTTACAAGACACACCAGATCAGGCGGACTACTTTGGCTTTCAGTTTGACAGTTTTTAGAGCACATGGTTCAGACATACAATGCCTTATCCCGTAGTTGCCCTCCCAGCTGTTGGATTTCATCACCAACTTGGTCTAAAAGGAACTTTTGAGGCTTTAGCAGCAGCTCTTGTTTGTTTGTGTACAGAAAATATGGAGCCCTTTGTGTTTCGGCGTGCAATTCCTGTTCAGCATTCGGACTGCTGGTGAAGAGCTTGTCGTTAACTGTTGATTTTCATCTCTCGTTCTAATTCTTGTTCTCGTTTTGAAAATAACCTTACCCACCCCATTAGCTTTGGCTTTTTAACTAAAAAAAAGTTAACTGATTTTACAAAACAATGTGTGTTTCTGCTGAAGCTCTGGCACCTGGGCCTTTCCCTGAATAATTAGAGTAAAAGTTATAAAGAACCCGTCATTTTACCAACTAAGGCAAAGATAGTAGAGGTCCCATGCCTATACCTGCCTAAGTAAGGTAAAAGTGCTGTAGACCCTGCTCTTGTATCTGCTTCAGGTAAGGGTGAACAGGCTCCACCCCATACCTGCTTCAGGTAAAGGTGCTATAAGCTCCTCCCCATACCTGCTTTAGGTAAAGATTCTGTTGGTCATGTCCCTTTACCTGCTTCAAGTAAAGGTGCTATAAGCTCCTCCCCTGTACCTGCTTCAGGTAAAGGTGCTATAAGCTCCTCCCCTGTACCTGCTTCAGGTAAAGGTGCTATAAGCCCCTCCCCTGTACCTGCTTCAGGTAAAGGTTCTATTAGTCCTGTTCCTGTACCTGCTTCAGGTAAAGGTTCTATTGGTCCTGTTCCTGTACCTGCTTCAGGTAAAGGTTCTATTGGTCCTGTTCTTCTACCTGCTTCAGGTAAAGGTGCTATAAGTCCCTCCCCTGTACCTGCTTCAGGTAAAAGTTGTATTGGTCCTGATCCTGTACCTGCTTCAGGTAAAGGTTCTGTTGGTCCTGTTCCTGTACCTGCTTCAGGTAAAGGTTGTATCGGTCCTGTTCCTGTACCTGCTTCAGGTAAAGGTGCTATAAGCCCCTCCCCTGTACCTGCTTCAGGTAAAGGTTCTATAAGCCCCTCCCCTGTACCTGCTTCAGGTAAAGGTTCTATTGGTCCTGTTCCTGCACCCACTTCAGGTAAAGGTTCTATTGGTCCTGTTCCTGTACCTGCTTCAGGTAAAGGTTCTATTGGTCCTTTCCCTCTACCTGCCTAACTAAGGTATAGTGCTGTAGGCCCCACCCCTATACCAGGTAAAGGTATTGCACACTCAGCCCTTTTATCCTGACAACTTGGAGTTGAAAAGATCCGCACTCTGCAGGCAGAGGCAGATCCTCTTAACCATGCAGTTTGAAAGAACTTTTAATGTCACAGATTTTTTATTTTCCTTTTCTTTTGAAAATTTACCCACACGTTTGCTACTGAGTGTCCTGTGAATATGTATTTTGGCTGTACATCTCTGTTGAGCCCTGATGTTATCCACATACCAGACCAGAACACAGAAATTCACTTCATCCCTAATCTCCCTCCAAAGAAACTGGAAAAAAATGATATGACCAACTACTGTTTATTTGCCCTCGAATGAGCCCTTAAACAATCCTCTTTATTCTTATTTCACTCATCCTCCCCGCTCTGTATTAACAAAGGCATTCCACACTGTATAAGAAACTTGGCTTCCAGGTCCAACTCGTTTTTCATGAAAAATGAATGTCCATAAAGCCAATACGCGAGCTTCCGTGTGTGTTGTGATGACTCTTGAGCTATAGATTTGCAATTGATATTGTGTTGGGACGATGGTATTTTTGTATTTTAACAGAAAAAAAAAACATGGACAGCATTTTGCAGCTGACTGTAGTAGCCGGTCGTGCTACTTACTTCTTACTGTAGTTCTGGAAGATGGGAGTCATGTTGAAATTATATTTATGTTGAAAATTTGTTAAATAGAGACACCTGTAGGGGAAAACTCTTAACTACATAGTGTCACCTGTTAAATATTTGTAAATATGTTGTTATATATTAAAAGTGTTCTGAAAAGATTATAACTGTCATTCGTGTCTTATGTAGGCCACGACCGCCCAACAGGTAACGAACTGCAGAAAAATTTGAGATTGCGGGAATAGGCCCACCGGACATCTTATCATTCACCTAATAAAACAATTTCAATACACACTGGCCATACACTTCATTCGAAACATTATATTAGCTGCTAAGTAAGAACTTCCATATTAGTGAATTTTACATATTTAAAATCATGTAGGCTCCAAAGTCATTTTACACCCTACATTCTATGACTACGTTGTCAGCTACATTGTGAACTGATGTGTGTGAAACCCTCAGAAATGCTGCTGCACCCTGATACACTTGTGTCAACACCACAAACACATCACACACACACAAACACAGCCATGACACTGTCAGTGTCACTTCTGAGAACGTTTTATCACTCTGATATCTGTGATAGACTGTGGTCGTGTGGTCAGAAACTGTGTCAGTTGTGGTCGTGCTCAGAAACTAACCAGTACTGATTAGAGCAGAGGGTCAAAGACAACAGCTAGAGCTAGCACAAAGAGCGTCTTACAATCGTCAGATATTTGTGGGTATTTCTAAATTAGTATCTGAATACCCATTCTCAAAATTAACCTCAAAATATTACATTTTATAAATATATTTAATTCTAAATATATTTAATTTAAGGTCTTCTCATCCAACATCAGTGTCTGACCTCCTAAATGCTCTACAGAATGAATGGACACAAACTCCCAAAGAAACTCTTGATCTCAAAATCTTGTGGAAAGCCTTCCAATAAGAATGAAAGCTGTTCTAGCTGCAAAGCTGTTATAGCTGCAACTCTATAGTAAAGTCTATGTTTGAATGCAATATCATTAAAATCTCTGTTGGTTTAATGGCTAGGCATCCCAATACTTTTGTCCACATAGTGTATGTTGTTCCAGAAGCAGCGATTGTAGCCTGTAGTTCAAATTCACAGTGATGCGAATGTTAAGCTAAGCTACAGATTTGAGCAGAGGATTGAGTAGATTTAGGAGCTACAAACTATTATGAAGACGAGACGGACCACAATGGAAGCAGTCACCATGTCTACTGCTAGAACTCACCATAACCTCACAACTTCAGGGTTTTTTTACATTTTCTGACCAATTTAGTCATGCCCGATTCCACCCACTAGCTCGGACAATCACATGATACCACCACGCTGGGAGGGTGAAGGCTAGCACTTGCTTCCTCATGCTAATTCTGTTACCTCAACAGATGCCCATACCCCTGCCATTGTGTGATGGTGGATGTAAAGGGCTATACCCAGTGTTGTTCATTGAACACGTTCCTATTTTTCGTGAACGCTGAACTGAACGAATCGGTTTACAAATCATGAAACGTACCCATGAGTGACATTCACTCTCGCAAGACTGAACGGGGTTCACGTTATACGTTCGCAGGCTATAGTGATGGGAAGTTCGTCTCTTTTCAGAGAGCCGGCTCTGGTGGCATGGCTCCCAAAGAAGTGTCGGTTCTTTCGGCTCCCAAACGGCTTTTAGTTTATTATCATCTGTAGCCTCATACTTTAGCCTAACTTGGCAAATATGAATGCTTCGTGCGTTGATAAACCCTTTTGCATTTAGCATTTTTTATGGGAAGCCTAATAATTGCCTAATTTTGTATATTTGTTCTGTTACAAAAGCAGGCATGCTTACTTTTTAAAATATTTTAATCAAAATCTTAACACTGCAAACAAATCCCCAGAACAGAAACAGAACCAAACTCAGTAACCAAACAGTATGTCCTCAGTGTTGGCTGACATTCAGAAAAATCAAATGCCTCGGCTCGGATGGGCTGATGCGGTTTCTCCTCTCAGTAAGTATCTGGGGACGGACGGACAGACGCTCCACCTGACTGTCGCGACTGTCGCCCTCTGTTTTCACATAATGGTATGATCGTATATCCTCACATGTGATTGCTGCCAAACAAAACAAAGTTCTGCCGTGAACAGAGCTGAGCCACTGAGAGTGAGAGCTGAGCAGTGAAAGGGAAAAAAAATGGGGAGCGGCTCTTACTCGATGGGCGTCGGCTCTTCTGATTCACTACAAAGCATCGGCTCTTGGAGCTCTTAGAGCCGAGGCTTTTGCGCATGACGCATCACCAGCAGGCTAGCACAAGAGCATGGCTGGTGCTTCAAGTTCGGACACCTCGGCAGAAATACACATGTGAAATGAGCTTATAAAAGGAAGATATTTATGTGTAGTACAGCTAAATACTGGATGTTTGAGTTTTAGAGCTGTACATTTTCAC
>JBBPCX010000154.1:5307461-5322266 GCA_037974365.1 Hydrocynus forskahlii | reverse complement strand
TCTCATGTTACCAGGTTTTAGAAGCCCAAATCTTTTTTGTTTTTTTGATGTTCTTCACTTTTATCATTACCAGTACTTCATTACGTTCACTTTCAGGGTGAACTGACCGATAGAAAAACATCGTTACATTAACGTATATTAAAACAATAAAGCTGCTTTTTGCAGAAACAAAGATTTGTTCTGACATTGATGGTATGTAAAGAGCTTTCTGTAAATGTTCCTTTAGTTTTAGCATCTTAGCTTACACTGTGCAGTAACTGGAGATTTGAATGATATTTTCTGCAACTTTGACAGTTTTTACATACCGCACACAGCTTTATTGAAGAAAATGAGTAAATTCAGATTTTTGGGGTGTTACCTGCCCTTGATTCAGCAAACATAGAGACACACTGATATGGTTGTGTCTCTGTTATATACTGTATATCATCGGTGATGAAGATGCCTACAGCCAACCTGATACAGCTTCAGATATATTCTTCCATTCACAGTGTCTTTTTCATTCTTATAGCTGCAGTTATTTCCTCTTCTTACCTCTCCCACCTCCTCCTGCTGTTCATTTCATCCTCGAGTATCAAATGAAAAGCCCAATTGCCCTCAAATGAGTTATGTTAATATCATTTAAGGGGGTCAGCGAGTGTGTGCAGATGTAATTTATTTAGACTCTGCCCTTTGATGGAGCAGCTGAAAGAGACTTCTCTGTTTACGCTCTCACTACGGATGCTAGAGTGACCCAGAGACCCGCACCCCACCCTACCCATCTCTCTCTCTCTCTCTCTCTTTCGCTCTCTCTCTCTCTCGCTCTCCCTCTCTCCATTCCCCCCCCAATTAGCTGCATGAGCCGGGTTAACGAATGGTCAGCAGCTGTCCTCAGGTCAGTGCGGGGGCTGTTTCTATAGTCTGTATTATTAGAGTGCACCTGGGCCCTCTTGGCCCAGGACCAGGGCGGACTCTCTATTGAAGTGGCCCATAAGCAACTGCATGAGGTTTTAATTTATGATAAGATGTATGAAAGAGGAATCACAAGACAAGTAATGTTTAGGCAAAAAAAAATAGTGTGTGATTGTGTGAGTAGCTTGCCTTGCACACATGCTCATGTGTGTGTGTGTGTAGGTGTGTGTGGGCGTGTGTGTTATGATTGATCAGTAGTGCTCAGTCAGCTGGACGTGACAGCGAGGCGTCCCATGACTCGCTGGTCAGTCTTCATCAGGGAACACATGAATAAGGGCATCAATCTCTTTCTGCACTGAGGGGTCTCACTTTTCACTTCTCAAACAAGGCCAGAACCCCTCGGCCCTCGGATTAAGAAGTGCAGATGTTTCCGCAAAACAAATGTTTAAACAGTAGTTTCAGTGATTACTGTATAAAGGTCAGACATGTAGTTACACACTCAAAACAATGTTAATTAGCACTTTTTGTGTGTGCCGTTAAAGGTAAGGCAAAATGAATCACCCTTAAAAGGGAAAGCCATTGAAAAAGTTCTTCTTTGTTAAGACATTTAGAGTGGTCTAGTATGAAATGCTGTATTGCAGAGAAACTTACCGAAAGTTGAGATTTGCTCACAGTGACGGTGATGGGAACCAGACGGCAGATGGGTTTAATAACTTTAATAGCTGCCTCACATAAAGCTATTTCACTGAAATGGTTCTGAATATGCTGAATACTACTACTACAAATAATAATAACAATAAACAATAAGAAAATAATAAGCAGCTCAGCCATTAGAGAGGCACAGCTCTGCATTTTCTGACACCGACCGTGTATGAGCAAGCGTGTGACTGTGTAAAACAGGGTAAGTGCTTACATGTGAGTTTGTGTTCACGCGTGTATGCACATGCATGTGTGTGCGTACATTTGGAGGAGGAGAAACTGTCCATCAAACTCTTTATATGTAACTGTGAGTGCACGTCATCAGCGCTTGGCGGGTCCCGTGCCCCATGGATTATAGAAATCATTTGAACATGAATGGATTTTGTGCTTCTGTACTCGTAAATGGATGCTCTTCATTTCAATAAGTTTGCAATGCTCTCTGCCAGTCCGGCTGCTCTCAAATCGCCAGGGTTTTCTGCTTGGCTGACTCTCTAGCCGAGAGATCGACAGAAGGAGGATTTCTGTTGAAGAGAGCAAAAAGCCGAACCCTCCGTCCACCTCATTTGAATAAGATAACGTTTTGACGTTCCGTCTTCTTTCTTTTTAATCTGAACCGACATACTTCCAGCTGTGTTCGGCTTCCTCAAGCCTTCACTGATTTTTCACCTGTTTGTTTGATTGTCAGTTATGTTTGTTTGATTGTCAGTGTAGGGCCGTTTTTTGCTGCGGTTATTTTGGGAAGTGAAAAATGAATTTCCCTGCATTGTCTCAGCCTGCGTGGCTACAATGACTCTCTGATGGGGAGAGTATCTCTGTCTTTGGCCTTTTTGGGAGCTCCTTCTTGGCCTTATTCATTACACAAAGCAGCTTAAGCCCAGTAAAGCGCATTAGTATGAGGCTGCCAGGGGAGCGCCCTGAGCTGCCGCTTGGACCCAAATGAGCGAAAGATGGAGCGATTTGTTAGGGCTTTAGAAAGCGCCTAAATGGAGAGAGGAGGGAGGTGGGGGAGAAAGGAGTGAAGGAAGGAGGTTTGCTCCTCTCTTTTCCGCCGCTGTTTGTTTTAATCTGCAGCGCAGCTCTGTGGGCTTTCTGGCCTGATTTGTGACATTTCATTCTAAAGGGTCCCCCCCTCCTCTCCGTTATTGGCTTGACCTGATTAACTAATCTGTGCTTTGAATTTCAATCAGGCCTGTGGGATGGGAACCAGCGGGACTGGCTTTACCTCATTCAACTGTCTTCAAACACAGATGGTCGAATGTTTAACTAATTGTTAAAAAGACTTGACAAAAGGGAATTTAGCCATGCACGCAGTCTTCGGGGGTCAATACAATACTGCGACATAGAGAGGGCCGAAAGGAGATGATGTTTTTTTTTTTTTCTCTCCCTGTTTCTGCTTCTTCAAAATCATTAAAATGCACAGGGTGTAATTTGAGTGTGTGTGTGTGTGTGTGTGTGTGTGTGTGTGTGTTAAGGACTGTGTGTTGGAGGAATGTCTTAGGCCTTGGTAGCTTTCTTTCACAAACTGCAGTGCTGGTTAGATCAGAGAAAAACAAGTTTGTATAGTCTGAGAAACATATGAGTATCCTCATTTTTGGTACTTGTTCATTTTTTTGGCATCTTTATTGGTCTGTTACTCATGAAATGTTCAAACAGTGTAAAGAGTAATCACTGTTTTCAAATGCAATAGAAAACACATTATTTGGCATAACATATAAATCAAAATGTCTTTAATGTAATGAAACACAGTTCATGATGTGTCCATACTTTTGACTAGTGATGTAGACTGGTGACTGTAAACCTGCCTCCCTTATTGCTGTGTCTTCTTCTAATTGTCTCACAGGTGTCAGCGCAATGCAGGCATATGTTGTTCTAATTGACTTAGTTGTTATTGTTATTGACTTATTATGTAATTATTCTCTCCCCCTCCCCCTTCCCCCCATCCTCCAGAGTCTTTGCTCCACAGCCATCATACAGAGAGTTCAAACTGCAGACACCAACGAGTTGGACAAAGTCATATTCAAAGAGTCAGACAATGACCACAAGGTGAAATATGTCAGATCATACACACAAACACATGCAATTTTATGTCTGTCAAATCGCCTGATGCAGTTTATCCTCTGAAACCTTTATAAAAGACCTTGCATGTTTGTCTTGAGCTCAAGTGTTAAGAAAACCTTGTTTCTGATCTCAAAATCATATCTCACAGAGCAGGTAGGGCATTCTTCTTACAACATCAGAGTCAAAGTAAACTTTATCTCAGTTATGTACATGTATACAGTGAGACGAGATGGTGTCTCCAGATTACAAAAAGACACATAGAATGTACATATGTAAATAAAATATAGATATGAATTCCAAATTACAAGTAAAAAAATGTGCAGTTTTGCATGGAAATTGTGCAGATATTACATCAAGTCGAGAACAAACAATGGAATGGAATTGGGTGCTTTATATGTGCAAATGATCAGCGGCGGTTTGAAGTAAACACAGTAAATATATGAAAATACAGAGACAGTATTCAAGTACAAATGTAACAAGGATGTGATTTTGCATGTATATGCATGTACATTATGAAAAAGTGATGTGTAAATTGCAAAGATGGAAAGTTGAGTCAGTTCATGGTTCACTGTGTGGTTAGTGGGGGAGCAGGCAATATGTGTTAAGGAGGCTGGTGCAGACCACCTGTGTGTATGTGTGTGTGTGTGGCCTGTATATCTTTATGATATCTCAATGACATCTAGTCTACATTCCTTGGCCTGTGTTTGTATGCAGAATTACACCCACTGCTGTTTCTGAAGCTCACACAACATTCTGAAGCTCACATTATAATGTTGATTTTGTTACCTTGTGTACTGTTTGCTAACTCTTGGTCTTGTGTTCTCATAGGTTGTGCTACAGCTTGAAAAGAAGCTTTTTAACTATATCAACCAGGATGTTTTCCGGGAAAACAATGGAACGCTGGTAAGCTGTGTTTTCCTCTTATCACGCTGCTTTATACAATTAGATTGTTGTCTTTTTTAGGTTCCTCAAAGAGGAAAGAATTCGATGTCTTCAAAACACGTTTGTCCTGTTGTCATGAGGGAATGAAATAGAGACATTGAGAAAATACTCTTTTTTTGGGTAGGATAGGACATAGTGTTTTTCTTTGTGGCAGGAATATGTTTGTAGGTGCAGATATTATGAGTACACAGAAGATTATCTTGCGGCAGTCAGTATAACATCCAACATGGTCTGTAAGTGGGACCTCACTTCAGTGCTGGAGTCTGTCCTCACCTGCACCCATTAAAGAGAGCCTTGGCTTTATATAAAGCACTAACTGTGTGTGTGTGTGTGTGTGTGTGTGTGTGTGTGCATGTGCATGTGTGTGTTCATTCACATGACTGGAGAGTGGTTAGATGAATGACCTAATGGCTCAGGAGAGATAATCTGATGGTCATGGTCTAGTTAAACACACTGTCTTATGAGCCTTATAAAACAAACTACCCTTCCAAAACGACAAATGTCTTCTCCCTCCAAAAATAAATAAATAAATAAATAAATAATAAATAAAAATCCATTGCATCCTTCATCAACTACTAGACTTGTACCAGCTTGACAGAAATTTAATTCGAGGCAGCTCTTGAAAATAATTATTGTATTTTGAGAGGAGTAATCATTGGTGGGGACATGATTGAATGTGTCCATGCCTATTGACTTTTGCTATGATTAATAGCTTTGTTTAGTCGATATTCCCATCGAAATTGTATAATTAATTATCCGGGTGGCTGTCAGGCACGGAGGATGGAGAGCTCTGATGAGGATTTGGGAAGATTAAATTTTCCGGGGACCGCTGCGTCGAGGGGGCGCAGGGCGCGCAGCAGAGGGGGAGGGTGTGTGTGTCTACATCTGTGTGTGTGTGTGTGTGTGTGTGTGTGTGTGTGTGTGTTGCGGCCGGCCGAGGTGCTCAGGAGCCGAGGACTGCACCGAGTTTGCCCCCCTCTCTCTCTTCCACTCCCCCCAACCCAATCTCTCATCTTCCCCCCTCCCTGTCCCGTTGCCATTGATTTTGTTTCAGTATCTCTTTATTGTAACTTTATCTGCTGTAGCTGGCCAGCCAGTGGGACGGGAGGACGCGAGCCGAGCGGAGGAGGGAGGGAGGAGCGGAGTGAGTGATGAACTTTTCTCTCGCACTCCTCATGCTCCTCGCGTCCTCGAGCGCTGCATTGCTCAAACCGCAAGAGTTTTTAAGAATCCAAATAAATAAATAACACAGCCCTACCTGCGCGTGCTGATCCATATTTTTCCTGTCAGGCGGCCCGAGCAGCCGAGCCGCTTCAGCGCTAATCTAATGTGACCCCGGCTCAGGCTGCAGGCAGACAAGGCAAAACACACTCTATGAATGTCTGCATAAGCATGTGGCGGACACTTGGAATAGCTTTTAGGACTTTTCCGGAAATGTTCTGTGTGTGTGATTAAAGACTACAGGGCAAATGGATGGAGTCAAACGCTGACTTTTAAATCTTAATTGCTTTCATAACATTTTCCTTCAAGCCATTCGTTGTAGTGCAGGCTGAAATCCAGCTGCTCACATGATGTATGTCACTGTGATTCTGGGATTGAAGTCGTCTCTTTCAAATACAGCTTTTAAATGACTTCGAAAGCAATGATTTAAACAGGCTTTGCTGGACGGTGCTCGCAGAATAATTATGGATAAATCAATAAGTAGAAAATGGACCAAAGCAGCAGCAAAGTGAAAAGCAACAGTTCCTTACTCTGTGTGTGTGTGTGTGTGTGTGTGTGAGTGCGCGCGCGCACCAGAGGTTTTTACCACTTATACATTTATTTCATAAACTGCAGATTTTCATCCTTATTAACTTAGTTGAGCGAGGAGCTATACGTGAAAACTTGTCAAATAAAACCGTCTATAAGATGAAAGAATCTGTAACCGTGCATGTCTGACATCCTATTAACTGGTTGTGTGGTGATGCAGAGTCAAATTCTAGACTGTCCTTTAACTTTAAATGCACTTGTTAACGGTTTCATCCCATTGGCTGTCACTTAATAGCTTGTTCAATATCTAACCATTGATGATCCACATTATCATTATAATAATTATTTTAGGTGGCTTTTTATAGGTCAGAAGACCTCAGTTGTTGAACATACTGTAAATGTAGTTTTTTTAGCAAAGAATATTGAGTGTATTTTTAGTAAATATTAACTGAGCAACATACAAATGTAGAAAATCTCAGTGTGTGCACAAATGTTTGACTGGTATTGTGTAGTACACTGCCTCACTTCCTCTGCAGGAAATTAACTTTAATATGGACATTTCAGAAAGATTTGCTGCGCAGTTTGCTTCTTGTTGTATAGATACAAATGTATCTTTTATGCATTCCACATTTTATTCAAATATTCAACAAATAAACAGTAGTTGTGTATTAAAGTGTGCAAAATATGTTCTCTGGAAAGTGCTTGCACTTATCTTCACCTTGGCAAAACTTGTAAATCATGCCCACCTTTAGAATATGACTGCTCCTGCACTGAGTGGTTGGAGCATGCGGGTACTTTTGCTCTCACTGGATGTCCGTTTAGAAAACTGTTTACTGTGGAAATGGAACCCATGGCATTTTCATGCTGGGGTTCACGTGAATCCTGTGTTTAAATGACAAAAATACTATAAATGATTGATAGTGGTAAATATAGTCTCACAAAGCTTATTTTGTCCACTCTTGTAGCTGTAACACTCCCTTTTAGGGTCAAATCTGAGCAAGTAAGACAAAAGTGATTCATTGAAAAATCACTACCCAAAATAATGTGAATAACCACAAATAATTCATTAAATAATTTCATAGTCCTCATTCATTGACGTTTGGTTTAATCAAAGAAGGTCTTCCAAAATATTCATCTGGTTTGCAGCTCCTCTAACATGTTATTATGGGAAAAGCCATCACAGTCTTTGTTTTTATCAGTATTTACACATTAGTAATTAAGAGCTTTTAAAGTAATACACCTGATTGGGTCACCCCGGTCTTCATGAGCATCAGAATGTGATAATTTAGTCAAACCCTTTTTATCTATGTTTTAAAATCACAATTTATTTTGTTGCCGCCATCATTTTAGCTGTAAATTCCTCTTGGTTGGTCTTGAGTACAAACTTTTTAACAGCGTATCAAAATGAGAAATGATCTATACTTAAAGACTAAACCCTCTTTTAAGGTATGAAGTCTCTCTCCTTCAATTGATATACGTTTTGAATGAAGTTTCATTTAAAATCGCATTAACATTGATGCACATGGAGGCAAAATGACGCGTGTGAGGTGTTTGGGGAGGTGATGAATGTCCAGCCTCTTTTTGCTCCTCCTGTTTGAGCTGACAGTATATCGTTTTGACACAAAATCATGAATACATCATAAAAGTGGGGGAAATATTGGCCCTGCAATGAAGGCAAAGTGTGCAGCGTAAAAATCAAATTAAATGACCTCTCACCCTGCTCTTATCGATGCCGTTTAATGGCAGCAGGTGTTGTCAGAGCCATATTTGACAAAGTATAAATCAAAGCACAATTACGGCAGGGGACATAGCATCATTCAGCCGAGAGCCAGGGGACGTTTTACTTTGCAGTTTTCCAGAAACGCATGGCTCCAGAGTAATCAGAGCCTTTGTGATTTACGTGGGGGAGCCTGTTGAAGCGAGGTAAAAATTTTGAGGCAGTGCTCCCACTTTTGTTTTTCTTTCCTACCTCAAGGTACTTCCTCATCTGGGCCCTTGTCTTGTGCGCTGGGCCTGTGAGCTCCTCCGCAGCCCTTTAGAACCTCAAGGTCATTGCAAGCTGACAAACTGCCAGAGCTCTATAACACAGTGGGCCCTTGAACTTGTATGAAGCCCAGTTTTTACTGCTGACCTACCAGACCAGCAAATCATTCTGCTTAATTGAGCCGCAATGAAATGTAGTGTGAAATTTCAGTCCTCGGGTTCCCCTGTCTGTCCCATCGCTGCTGAATGCATTACTTAAGATTTGCTTCACACACACACATCTCAAAATAGACTCCAAATCATTACTTACCTGCTTGCTTGAAAAAAAAAATACCAAGCTTAATTTAGCTTATGCCTCAGTGCAGAAGGGAGATATGTGTTCTGAGCAACACACACACACACACACACACACACACACAAACACACACACACACACACACAAATACACATACTGAGAGTCATTTTTTAACTTTTACCCACATGACAAGATTTTTTAAAAGTATAACTGAATCCTTGAGAGATGCCACAAATAATGATGGATTCCTTTAGTGATGGATTGCCCTTAATCATTTCTGTCATTGAAGCCCCCACAGTTAATGTTAACATTTTTTTATTATTTATGCAAACTAGAGTGAGTTGCGAGGATTCCCACAAATAAACATAACTGAACTTTTTAACATGTAATGTAATGTCCTACATTAATGACATTTTTGTAGTTCCTAGGACAGATGAAATAGCTGTTGAGCCGTGCTGGTTGAACAAGCTCAGTGCTGCATTTAGCTGTTCCTGCAAAAAGCCTTATGGTACTTTTTACACTTTAGCAAATCCCTAGATCAGATTTCATGCATCCAATAAAACTGCTTTGGCTCTGTGGAAGTACAGTCCTATCATGAAGCCAGGCTCAGCTAAACAGCTGCAGAGGATGTGGCACTGGGTAGTAAACTTTGTGTGTTGCCTTTTCATGCTTTATGACTAGATTAAGAACACTATTTTGTCTAAATTAAAATGACTTTTACTGAACTGCACATCAGTTATATTCGTTGTTAGATCTTTAACCGTTAAAGACAATGATTGACCAAGGTGTTATTAAAGGGCACATATTCTACACTTTCCTTCTTCCTGCTTCATTTTTTCTATGGTGTTTATATGGGTGTGTGTTCCAGAAATAGATGGGGTAGTGAATGTACAAATTAAAACTTGAACAATATTTACATGCAAGCCTTTTTAAAGTCAAAAAAGTGATGAAATTTGCAGTGATCTGGGAGTATTATTGTTTAAGCCTGAAAGTGGCTTTTGCCATTGTCGAGGGCGAATTTTGTAGTGTGGACCAGGTATTACACATGCACAGTTTCACATGTACATTCAATCATGCAACTTACATACTGTGTGTGTGTGTGTGTGTGTGTGTGTGTGTGTGTGTGTGTGTGTGTGTGTGTGTGTGTGAGTGTCTGTCTCCACTCTGGTAATGTGACAAATGCTTCTTATTTGCCCTCCTGAACCACACAGACTGCCTGCACAAATAACATACACACACACACACACACACACACACACACACACAAACAGCACACATACACACACATTCACACACACACAAACACGCACACGTGCACACACAAAGCAGTGCTGTAGACCAGACCATTATGCAAACAAATACAAGATCATATTTGTTTTTTCAAGTAGCTGTCACACGTGTATACATGCGCACCCACAAACACACGCACACACACACATACATGCACACACACACACACACGCACAAGGCAGTGATGCAGGTGTCAGTTGTACCTGTTGGTCTCCCTCATAATTAATGTGTACACACACAGGCTAATTATTCTGCTCAGCTTTGATTAATGGCTTTAGTCTGTCTCAGTCATCCTTGCGTCTCAGACAGCTCAACTCCCTCTGACTGCATGCAACTGGGAGGGAACATGATTGATGAACACCATGCACACATACACACACCCAAATCTAGTGTTACAAACACACTTATTGTCATGTGTGTTCATAAAGCACAGTATCAAAAGAGATACACGCACACGCCCATACACGTGGCCATCACATCATGCACTCTATGATTCATCATCAGTTTTATAACTGTGAGGTCCAGGAGAACGTCTGAAGATGCCCAGTTTACTTAAACTGCAAAATATAACCTCAAACAGAGATTAGCAGGGTCCAGGCACTATTCGACTTATAGCCAGGAGTTACCTTGGGATTTCGGCAGGAAGCTCCATTTTTCTTCTGTAGGTGTCAACAATGTGGTATTTATGGAATAGTATGTGGTATTGCTCACTGATTTCATGAAAATATGATGATATATAAAATATGATAACTAATATTATATCCAATTTTACTCAGTTTGTTTACTTGGCTGTTTTTAGTATTTCTTGTTTTTGCAGTCCTGTCATTTTTATCTCACAGCAATGAAGTCACACTAATTCATTTAAACTGGCAATAACTATATGGTCTGTGCAGCTGATTTTGTTTCTGTTTTAGGAGGCTGGTGATGGAAACAATACAATTTAATGCTAAATTAAATTAAGTGTTTAATGCCATTCAATCAAACTAAAACATTTGCTTCCCAAAAGACTGAAACCGAGTCTCAAGATACTTGTGTGTACATTTAGCAGTGGTTATTAAAACAGGAGGCTAAATATTGTGGTAACACTGTCAAATTTAATAATTTGTATACATTTAATAAAGGTGTATGACTGTGAAACTGTGTAGAAAAGTTATGTATTGGTATGGTTTATTGAACGGTTTAATGGATTATATAAAGAGTGATGTAGAAAATGATTTACACTAAAGTTGCCGTGAAGTTGTAAAAGGTGTTGTAGTCTGGACTACTTTTTGAATAAATGAGACATAAACTGGCAAAAGTGTGCACTGGACCAAAATTAACCGTGGTTATTCTCAGTTAGCCATTACTATCATAGTGCCCCCTATTGGTCAGCAGTTTTTGCAGGACATTTCATAACGCAGTGACAAGTACACAAACAGAGAGAACAGAACAAAGCTGTTCTCTACGCTGCATCCTTGTATCCCTTATACTACAAAATGAAACATGTTTGTGACTTTGTTTGTTCTTTCTCTGTCCTTACAGCTATTAGAGTTTGACAAGGAGCTGTCTGTCTTTAAGGATCGTCTGCACGAGCTGGAGATTTCATTTCCTCCCAGGTATGAACTTCCTCCCTCGTTTGGTTTCTTTTCATCACTCATTTCTTGTCTGTTACATTTTCACTGGTCTCTTGCTGCTGTTGGTATGCTCTTTATTAAGCGTTTATTCACTTTTGTTCATTGAGCCCATTAACATTACTATTAAAAATATATTACTGCCATCAACAACAGTTCTGTTATGCGAGGGTTAAAATGGGCACTCACTGTCAAATGGGAGATCAGGTCACAGCATCATGCACTAGATGTCAAACTCTGGATATGAGGAAAGCATCTGAAATGTTACATTTTTGGCTACAAGGTTGAAGCAGAATGAATTGATGCATTTGAATTGATTGTTTTTTGTGGGTGAATTTGGAGCAAGGTTTTGTGTGTGTGTGAGTGTGTGAGAGAGTCTGTCTGAAAGGTTTGATGTGTGTATCTGTATCTGAATGGTTTGATGTACATTAAACAATCCCTCATTTAAAGGGCTCGTATTATGCATTTTTCTTTTTTGTCCCCGAGGTCCAACTATGACACCTATGTGGTTTTATTTACACTCCTTACTTCATCATAAATGGGTGGAGTTAAACTACTGAATGGGTCAATATATGTGTTCGTTTTTGCAGATCTGTAAATGGGTAGTAAATGTATCTTGTTCTGAAACTTTAATGCCATTTATGTACTTCATCTTAAAAAAAATGCAGTGAGGAAAGCTTGGTTTTCCATGATTCAGGCCATTTCAGGAATGAAATCTCTGCGAAGACCTTATTGCATTGTTGTTTTGATGTCAGGCTACAAGGCTGAATCATGAAAGACACGTTTGAATTGGTAATTAGGGTTTGTTTTCTGTTATCCCTCTGTACACTGATATCTGTAATTTGTATGATAAACAAACACCAACAGAACCCCCCCCCCATGATTTGGGACGTGCCTCTTCTTCTTTCGCTCACCGTGCTTGTGCAAGGCAGACCAGCATTAATATTCCATAGCAGCCTTTCTCTCCGTGTCCTCTTCTTCAAACAAATGAATGTACAATTAGGCCTTTCAGAAAGCCAGCGGGGGGCCAAGCATGGCCCGTGCTAATGGTGCTTGACCTTTGGCGTCAGCGCTGACTCAATCAGTGTAGATAATGAAACGCTGTAATCAAACAATAATTACTTGATAAACTGCTCCACTGGCTGGAGTAAGGAGGGGCCTTGGTATGTGCGTGTGTGTGTGCGCGAGCGTGCATGTGTCTGTTTTTAAATGACTGTGTCTTAATCAACTATCTCCATTTACATGGCTTTGCATAAGTGACAGGTGGATTTATTGGGCTTTTACACTGCGTGACTTTTGCTCTCATCTGTCTCCAGTATATAATCCTGAATCGTCCGGCCTGCTATGAGAAATGGCTGAGCTGTAGCACGGCGAGAGGAGGCAAACCTTGCTCTCGTGCTGCCGCCTGTGATGAATCAAAAATCCAGAGCCATTAAGGAGTATATAAAATTTGATTTGATGCAAGTAGTGTCTGCTACAAGCCACATTATTGTCAGAGGTGAGAGAAAAGACACAGCTTAGTTAAACTTAAACAGGCTCCGAGCATCCCCTCCAACACGCATACACACACACACACACACACACACACACACACACATACAGACACCCTCCCCCTGTCAGATACGCCTTGTGCTTCTTGAGCAATCAAGCACTCAGCAATTGTTCTCCATCACATGGACAGCCCCGAAACACCCCTGACCATCTGTGGGGTTATTGCACAGGGCCACGGAAGGACGAGCACACACACACACACACACACACACACACACACATTCACTCACTCACTCACTCACACACTCCCCTCAATCACTTTAACACTAGCCCTCACCACCCTATCAGCTTTGCTCGACACGCGTTCACTTTAGATCTACTAGAAAAGACCATCAGTAAACTGCTCCTCTGTGTGATCTGACAGTTATTGCCTTTTTAACTGTTTGTTTTGTTGTAGATTAAAGGTTTGTAATTATTGTAGTTACGTAGCTTTTTAGGAGGTATTTACTCACAAGAATAGCAACAAATGTGGTGTTCAGCTCTGATCCTGGAGTCTACCCTGCATATTTTGTTTTCCTTTAAAACATCTAATCAACTCAGTGATTAGATACCAAAGGAACTTCTTTTGGGATATTTGCTATCGGTAGTATACACTGAACAGCCGCAACATTAATGCTACTAACAGGAGAAGTGAATAACATTGATTGTCTCATTACAATGGCACCTGTCAATGATGGGTTATATCAGGCAGCAAGTGTGAATGGTCAGCTCTTGAAATTGATGTTCTAGAAGAAGGAAAAACAGGCAAGGGTGAGGATCTGAGTGACTCTGACAAGGGACAAATTGTGATGTCTAGACTGCTGGGTCAGAGCATCTCCAAAACAGCAGGGCTTGTGGGATATTCTTGGTGTGCAGTGGTCAGTACCTGCCAAATAAGGTCCAAGGAAGGGCAAACTGAACCGTCAACACAATCATGGGTTCCCAGAGCTTAATGATGGGAGGTGAAGGCTGGCCCACATGGTCCGATCCCACAGAAGAGCTGTTGTCACTAGGGCTGAAACGATTATTCAAGTAACACGAATAATTCGATTACAAAAAAGATTTTGCCTTGAGGCTTCATTTAATATATGTCACCAAAGTTCTTCTATATAAAATGTCTCTGCTATTGTATCACTCCCACTGTGTAGACACTGTGCAGCTCCGGTATCATTGTTTCACACGGACTGTTGTAACTGACGCGCATTTCAAAGATTTAAGACGGCGTGTTTATTTTGCCCTCTATGGAAATGGTGGACCGTGAAGATCCCGGTGTGCGTAAAAGGCAGAAAGTGTGGAACCATTTTACACTGAGTAAGGCGGACAACGAAGTGCAGGCCCACCACAACAGTACATGTAACTACCTTACATATGGGGATGTGTTTTGAGATGTAAATTTTCAGTGTGTGCGTGCGTGCGTGCGTGCGTGCGTGCGTGCGTGTGTGAGGGGGAGTTGAGGAGTGAGATTTGCCCTCTTGCTACTTGTCATGCCTTGTCACTATCGACTCATAACACAACCTACAAATAATTACAGATACTGCACGTTCTAACAAGCGCTAGCATTCATATCAGTAAGCCATCGTAAAAATACGTCACCTTGTAGAGATGCGTCGAGCCGCATGGAGAAGTACAGTTCACGTGAGGATGCTTTCGGTACAGCATTGCATTCTACACTACCTACCGACCTCATCTGGATACAGCTGGAAACTGAACTGTACTGTTTAAGTTGGATTAGTAATACTTGAATTATTTTTATATATATTT
>JBBPCX010000154.1:5292887-5304848 GCA_037974365.1 Hydrocynus forskahlii | reverse complement strand
ATGTTGCATAACACACTATTGATATAGTTGTTTAAAAACACAAAAGTATGATTTATCCGATTACTCAATTAATTGATCAAAAAATCGACAGAATACTTGATTAAAAAAATATTCGATTGTTGCAGCCCTAGTTGTCACACATATTGCTGGCTATGATAGTTTGCTGTGTATTGCATATATACAGACCAGTCAGAGGACTTGCTGACCCCAGAATACCACCGAAAACACCTACAATGGGCATTTGAGCATCAAAAGTAGAGCGATGGAAGAAGGGGGCGTGATCTTCTTTTACATGTGGACAGCTGGGTGCCAGATAATACAAGATAAATGCTGGATATGGGTCTACATATTATTGTATATAGATAATTGCAGATATTGTAAATAAATAATTGATATTTATCATTAAAGCTGTTCTCTTTACATTTGAATAATTAAGTAAATGACATCTTTTGTTGTCTGGCTTATGTTTTAATCTGGATATTGTTCTACGTAAGCCGTCTTTGGTTGTGTCTGACTCTTTTTAGCTGCTTTTTGAGGTTTGTTGGCCGCCAGATGATGCAGTAGTTTACCCAAGTTCCACTTTAGGTGCTGAACACTTTGGGGTCAGATCTCAACGTAGTGACTCCGGGTCAAAGGCTGCTCTCATCCACATAACACTGACACCTCTGAACAGGAGACGTGTGTTCTTGTCTTCCTCCGTTTACTCACTATGTGTGAGTTTCTGTTTAAAGAATGTGTTACAAGCTGTAACGGGCCCTACAGAGGAGCGTGTGTGTTTTTGGTTCCTGACGAGGATAAGCACTGAGGCATGAGAGTGTGGAATTTGGCCCTCTCTCGCCAACATTGGTCTTGGAGCCAGACCGACTGCGTCGATCGGCCGCGGAACACAGCTATAGGTATATCCACAGACACACACACTCATTTATTCCAAATACATTTTGTACACCCCTATTATGCGAATATCAGTTTTGACCAGCGTCCACAAAGGCACACAAATGTCCTCTGGAACGGTGATGGATTGACTGGCATCTTTACTCAGTGGTTGGGCAAATTGATTGGATTGAGACCAAATATTGTCATGAAATGCCACCCATGCAAAACAAATCTATGAGGAAAAAGGATGTGAATAATTAACAAAAAGTTCAAAGTCTCCCAGGTTCCCAGTCTCAAGCACTGACGCACGCCGCTACTGTTGGGCATGTTATCTTCTTCTGAGTGTAGTAATCCTTGTTATTGGGCGGCCTGCCCTAGTGATATATTCTGATTGATCTAAAGGGAGTGCAGTTAGCCGAGTCGTTGTATGATTTTATTGTAGTCTTCTCTGTAAAATCAATGGTGAAATTGAACTGAGAAATTGGCCTGTGGGAACTTCACGGACAGTGAAAGACTGGAGGAGGGAGTTTCTATTCATTCTCACACTAACTGGGTTACTGGTAATGGACGAGAGAGGAAAAATGTTCAACATTGACCTGTGGATAGTGCACTTTCTTTTTTTTACCAATCTAAAGGCCACTTTCCACATAGAGAGTGACTAAGAGACAGAGAGAGTCTGAGAAAGACATAGAGGTACAGAGGAATATGTTTTTACTGAGTGAGTGGCTCCAGACTTGTGTGTGGTGTTTGCTAAGTCTAGACTGGCAGGCTTGGGCTGGTGGTAATAGGTCATAAGGTGAGGGCAGGGGGGATCAGAGGAGACCTACTGTTATCTCTTCTCCATTTATTGATAAAGAGAATGGGTTTAAGTGCTGTAGGAGTGGACACAACACTTTAGCGTTCCTCTCCCAAAATGCACAGCTACATGAGGATGAGCTGGAGAGTAACTTCCCTCCAGAGGAGAAGAGAAGAGACTGTGTAGCGAAAACAGTGAAATGTGTTTCCCCAGGCAAGGCAATAGAATAGAATAGAGTAACAGCGTGTGCGTGTGTGTATGTGTATAAATATATATATATATATGTGTGTGTGTGTGTGTGTGTGTGTGTGTGTATGTGTACATACATAAACACACACACACACACACACACAAAACAGTGTTCACACTATTGCAGCACATTGCATGGTCCCCTTTAAGTGGCAAAATCCAAACTATTCATCATTCAAGGTGACAAACCACCCATCACAGTAAATCAAGTAAACATACCAATGACAGTTTTAACTGCTTTTTTATGTCAACCTGAAATACAGACTACAGATGTTTTAAAATTCTATGACAGGGTGGCTTACCATTATTGTGAGCAGGGTGAGTGCAGTGTTGGGGCAAAGTTCAGTAAATTTTCACAGCTTTTTTTAAATTACTTTTTGCTTTTTTTAACTTTATGCAATTTTGTGCTGACCCAACAACGACTCCAAAAAACTGAAGGCTGAAGTTTCCGATTTGTTACCTCATGGCACCCCTCCCTCACTTTCTGCTCACTTCAGCCCCCCGAACCTCTGGAAGTGTTTTCTGGGAATCCACATAAATGCAGGATTTGTGGTCAGAAAGAGTTTTAGAACAGGAGTGTGGATAAAAGTGACCGAATGGCATTTACAGGGAGACGAGCCCTGCATGAAAGGTCAGGAATGTAGGCTGTATATGCTGTATATTCACTTTATGCATTTAGACTGAGCTTTGTGGTATTTTATGACACTGTAATGGTTTTGTTACTATGGATTCTGATACTGGAAGGACACAGAGGGAGATGATGTCACCATGAGGGTGGTCACTGTTTGTGTGACATCCCAAGCTCCATCCATCTCAGGGCTCCCTCTCTCTAACCCCCTCCCTCCAGTCCCAATCTGAAACTAGTGAATGATGTCACCCATTTAGATGGACCGCGCTCCACTGTGCTGAGGATCTCTGTATGGGTCTGTATGCGTGTGCGTATGAGTGGGACCTGAAGGAGACTATTTAGTCTCACCACAAAACACTGAAATGTCCCTTTTTACTCGAGCAATGATGTCACAGCTGTTTAATGAAGCTGGGCAGATGTGTCTTAAGCGGAGCGACAGTGACGAGATATCTGCTGTCTCAGTGCAGCTGGACACCCATCAACAGCACAGTTGGATCCTAAGTGCTGTCACATTAATCATGACAGTGAGTAACATTAAGATGTCTATAAGCTCTGCAGTGGCAAGTCAGGTCAAATGGACATGAGTCCATTTGTATCTGTCTTTCTCTTCTGACGCCCCTGAAAGGGATCCTTTGTTTTAGCATGTGAGGCATGGGGGGAGGGTTAATGAAGAGCACACTGCTTGACCCTAGCTGTGTTATAGGTAGTCCTGGCCTTCTGTCCTGTTATGGAAAGCTCTTAATGCATTGGTATGGCCATTTTTTAATTTACACAATTTTCTCCAGCTTCATCCTAAAGCTTGTCCGTCACGACAAGTAGGTATAAATTACCAAGCATTTGCCTTAAACTGTACTAAGTTCTTATGTAATCAGATTTCTGCCACTTTAGGATATAATAGCAGCCAGTATTTTGTCAAATATTCTGCATTTTTATAGGTGTCACACAGTGCCTGAAACCACAGAAGAAAGTCTATTAAAGATTACTTGACACCTCAGCATGGATTGAGACAAGAGGGTGATTATTTATGCAGGCGGTTTGGATGATGCTCTGGTGGTGTAAGTGAAGTCGCTGTGACATTCCATTACTTGTTACTGTCATGTTGGAGCAAGTCACAGAGTTGTAAGTAACAAATAAGCCTCAGGTTGTGAAACTCAAGTCCTGAGTCAGGTCATAAGATGGTACAGGCAGGTCCAATTCTAATGTTTAGCTCGGTTTCCCCTTGCAATACAACAATCAATGCATATCCATTGATCCTGACACAGCTACTGTTTACATAATGTACCGGAAGGAAATTAACCCTTTACATGAAAAGGAGCCGACCCTCCATAGTCCTGTCTGCAGCCAGGTGCCTCTCATTCGTGTTCAAGCCGAGTCCCAAGTCTTTTTTGATTTTGTAGAGTCAACTCTCAAGTCATCTCGCTGGTGACTCAAGTCTGACTTGAATCCAGGTCCACACTTCTAACTCACCTAGCTTTGTAGCTTCAGAGCAAAATTAAAGAAGCAAGTGTTAGACGGTAAACGCAGATTGGCTACATTTGGAAATTTGTGTAAATATGATTTTTGGTCAAAGTATTTCTTTAAAATGAGGATACAATGATTTAGTGAGGATTATTGTAGTAGGGGTTATTGTTTTAGACATTAGACATACACGTACGCATCTACTGTACATACAAACCAAATCTGGTACACTGCACTGTATATATTGTGTATGTTGTTCATATGCATACACTGTGAAGTTTATATGTATATACTGTCAGGCCCACTGACCTCATGTATATATTGTGATCAGTTATACAATCCAGATTTATTTATTCTCTGTTTATTTCAGCATTTTTCCACTCTGCATTGTTGCACTAAGGCACATACTGTACTTAAAGTGTATTTATTCTTGTTTAATACGCATTAAGAGCAATGGAAACCACAGTCAGATTCCTTGTATGTGTATACATACCTGGCCAATGAAGCTGATTCTGATTCTGACCCTGCTGACAAGCACACGGGTCACATTTTTGTGAATGAATTTTGTATGTGTGTGTGTTTATCCAAGGGCACTCCCGTTTTTTCTTCACTCCCCCGGTGACAGCAAACAAACAGCAAGAGTGTTCCAGTCTCATGTCACAACTCCTCCTATTACTGACAGCACCAATAACTCCCACGAATCCCAGTGCCCCAGCCAGGTCAGGTGACATCTGGCCCGCAGTACAGTTTGTGACCCCTCACCTTGGTTCATTAATAGCTTGTCTCTTATCAGTCCCCTCCTTCCCCCTGTCTGTATTCACCAGTTTATATTGCCCTTGTTACACAAAGCCTGTCTCAATGTGCCAGTGTTTGGCTTGTCACTTATTTGTCATTATGTAGAACAAGATAACAGCTCTCAGGGCTCTGATAGGAGATGTGGGACAGGGGGCTTGGTTGCCGTGACAAAGTCACATGACCGGAGCTTGAGGGACAAAAGCAGCGGAACAGCCTGTGGAGGTGCACATGCACGCGCACACGTACTTGCAGGACTCTCTTTGTCCCCATGCTGCTCAGACATGCAGGCCTAAGGCAGTGACATTAAGAGCAAATCTGGTGAATAATGTCAGGAGTCAGTCAAACATTTAAAGTCACAGTGAGGGAGGAATCTCTAAGTGCTCTGGGGGCCGGGGGATGAAGATGGGACTCCTCTTCCTCCAGAAGCAGGTCTCATTAGAGCCTGAACCTCAGTGCTATTTGAAGAGGGCACTCTGGTTCTCTTAGGACTTACATATTGAATTATCTTCATACATTCACTTTTAAAGATAAAGGATTGGTTGGAAAGGTATCATAAAAGAGAGGTCTTCAGTTCAGTTCAGTTTTATTTATATAGTGCTTTTTACAACTGATGTCACCAAGCAGCTTTACAGGATCCAGGTTCGAGGCCCTTGTGAACAAGCCAAAGGCGACTTTGAATCTGTTTTCTGGTCCTGGATTCTGACCCTAGGTGGTCATTCAGCTACATCAATGACAAAATCCAGGACTGGACACTGGATTGAAGATCCACCTTGTAAGACCTCAGCCATAGAAGAAGCACTTTTGGTTCAAATATTCAATTGAGGCCACCAAATTGAAATTCTAGGAGTCCCAAAAGTTGTTCTTCTCCAGCAAACTCTTGTTGGCACCTAATCGAAGATCTGAAATGGTAAACAGACTTGTGTTCTTGTGTGTGTACATGCAGACACTCTCGCTCCCTGTCTGCTCTCTCTCTCTTTCTCTCTCTATCCTGCAGACACAGGTGGGCGATTGTTGAGTTTATCGCAGCGGCTCCATTAATTAGCGTAATTAGTCTTGCCATGGGCAATAAGGGCCTGATAGCGGCTGACGGTCTCCGGTTCGCACGCCCAGGCCTGAAGTTTACTCTGGCAGATACGTTTGTGTGTGCTAATCACCCACATCCATCACCTCGCCCTGCTGCACCGCACCGCTGTTTGCTGTTGCATTAGAGAACTGTAATCTAGACGAGCTCTGTCAGAGAGAGAGAGAGTGCATGTGCATCCCTGTGTGTGTGTGTGTGTAAGAGAGAGGTACAAGAGGGCAGTCTAAATGAGTGGACAGTCAAATGGAATCTCTGCCACAGAGTGTTGATAAAGGAGTGTATAAATGCAGCTTGCTTTTATTGATTTGAAAGCTTTTATTGATTTGTTGACATTGTTCTTTTTTTAACAAATCTTTTTAGCAAACAAGTATAAAATAAATTCCAGCACATATTTCCTGCACATACGGCAGGAAGAACAGATTCTGTTGGGAAAGTGTTTACTTTTGCTTTTTTCTGCCGAGCCACTGTTAACTTTATTTTGATCGATTCTAAAAATTACTATAGTATTCAGCCTCATCTATGAATAGCAGACTCATTTTTGCCTCATCATGAGGATGTCATAGTTCTTGAATCAAATGGACACATTTTTCCATTCACCCCAGATTTACTCACTTCACTATTACACTGGATTCCAAATTCTGCTGCCTTGATGAGGCAAACATCACTAAACAGTAGTAGAAGTCAATAGTCACCCAAAATTATTTCCTGTAATATGTCCTCAAAACTTCTCTCAATTTGGTCAAACTCTTCAAGCTTTTCATTAGGGTTGGACAGACTCGCCAATGTGGTTTCAGGGCACAGTATGAGCTATAAAGCTGAGCACAATTTCTCTGTTTTGTGGAACACTGCAGGCTGCCAGGGGCAAAATCAGTTTTTGAGGCAGTGACCATTATAGGAATCTGATCAAAATCAATTCTTCTTATGACTGCTTGTACCAGAGATGTTTTGCTCATTTTTATCACCCACAGTAAGTCATACTGGGTCCTAAACCACATCCACAAGTCTGTGCCACCTTAATGCAGTCCTGGGTGTGGCTTGAGTAGTTTGAGTTTTCTTAAAGTGTTTTTGCTGAAATGATTTGGGTGAATATTTGCATCTAAATGTTTGGCTTAATAACAAAATCTGAATTAGTGCAAAATTGTTTAAATGTGTTATTTTGCTGAGATGTTCCGTAAATACAGATTACAGCCTCATTTCTAATGGGGCATTTGCATCACATTAACAACAACTTAACAAATGAGTAATAAACCGTTACAAAAGTGGATGTACTGCCAAGTTTTGCCCATGCTTTAAAAGTCTCATTTACATAACAAGTGCACTTGTGAGTAGATGACGAAGCCTTGAAAGCTTTACAGAGCAGATGTTTTAAACTGATTTAGGGAGATTCAATTATGCAATTTTACAGATTTACCAGAGCTCTGGACTCCATTTGCTTTCGTACTGAATTCTACTACTATAAGCAAATGCAGTTTGGACTGGGTGGGAATGCGCGGGGGGCTTTTTCCAGCGTGCTTTTCAGCTCTTAAGCCAAGAGGCGCTTGATCAGCCTCAGTGACCACTACTAAAACTTCCTGTGGCGTTTGTGTGGTCCAGTGTGAAGAAAGGCTGTGCCATGGTGGCTTTGAAGACCACCGCCCCCCCTTTCCCCATTCTCACACTCTGCATCTCTATCCCTTTTTATCCTCCTTTCCCCTCTCTCTATCCTTCTGTATCATGCACTCTTTCTTTCGTCCTGATCTCTTTCATCCAGGGAATCATCTCTTTAGCTGCCTCCTTAACATACCAAAACCCTCCTTCATTTCCACATGTTTAAAGTGCCATCAATGCTAATTGCACTCAGGCCTTCTGCAAAGCCCCATCACCAGGCCGTGTTTGGTCACCCGGTCAGGGGTCTGTGTGCAAGCCGGATGTGAGCTAACTAGGCCCCCTCCCAGCAGTCCCCACCCTCACCAAACCCCTGACCCTTCTGGGCTTGGGATCTCCATGGTGCTGTCCAACACTGTGGAGCCTCAGCGGCAGCTGTAGAGGAGCCAGGATGCGACAGATGAGCAGTTGCCAGGGCGCTGTTTGCGGAACCGATTCCCTTTAGTTAAATGAGGGGCTTCAACCACCGTAGGCGTCTGGTTGATACCGTGTTTTGTTCATGGCCAATTGGCCTAAGCAAGTAGATATTGGTCTCCTAGTAGCCCCGCACTCATTGGACTGTTTTTGGTCGGTGATGTTCAGTTTGGATTTTGCTCATGTTAATGCACTAACTGGGCCCCACAATCCTTTCTGTGTTCATGCAGTCATGTTTGCACAGAGACACTAAGTGGAAAATTGGAGAGAAACTCTCACCCCTCATAGCTGTACTGATACATGTGTGATTATTCAGTGTCCGCAAAAGTGTTGAATCAAAATTATTGTGAACTTTACATTGTTTAAAGTAGCCACCAGACAGCTTTCCATTCTTTTGGCATGCATGATGGAGCCTCCTGGGCTGATTTTCCAAAAGTACTGAAGAAATTCCCACTGATTAGGAATTCCTAACCTATATGTGGGTTTTATGTTTCAGAAATAAATTAATGCATGGACTTTTAAGCTTTTTACATAGAAATGAAATTATCATCGTTTCTTCAATTTATTTAATATATTGAAAATGTGGCAAATCAAAGGCTCGGGCACCCTTTCAGTCAGAAATGTTCTTTGTTTATTATTTTGGCACAGAGTGTATTTGACTCATTAGGCCTTAATCCATGTCAGGTGTAAACAATTCCAAAGCAAGATAATGTGACCTGCACTCAACAGCCATTTAAGCAGCAGCACAGATAATTGACTCTTGAAAAGCAAGAGAGGATTGTAAGACATCATTTCCTGCTTGTGTTTTCACTTTCTGAAATGTCATTAAGAAAAGGAAGTCGAGGAAAACTTCTGAAGTTGAGATAAGATCTACAGGACCAATCTCCAGAGGGGAAAAAAGTATAGACTGGAAAGCAAAGCAAAACCCTTACATCACATCCACTGCTGTAGTGACAATGTGTGTTAAAATGTGTGCGCTACCACGCATTTTTATATTTGCGTGTTACTTAATATTTAATAAATAAAAATCCTCAGTGCTCTTTTCTAACAAATACATTTACAGTATGTTCACCATCTGAGTCCCTTTATTAGCCATAAAATGACTTTTCAATCACACCTGACCTACAAAATGCCACCTAATATAATTACAATTACAATGTGGATCATCAGACAATTGTTAGATATTTAAGGAGCTATTAAGTTCTGAAAAAGTGAACTAGTGCATTTAAAGTTAAAGGACCGTCTAGAATTTGACTCTGCATCACCACACAAGCAGTAAATAGGATCTCAGACCTGCACTGTTACAGATTATTTCATCTTTTAATGGAAACTTGTTTAATTTCATATTTTCATTCATATTTTTTGACTCAACAAAGGTGTGAGGTGTAAAAACCTTTGACTGGTAGGTTTTGTTTTGTTTTGTTTTTTTCAAATCGTGCATTAAAATTTGCTGTGGTATGTCATATTTGCTTTATACTTATCTTTTTTTAGGTGTTTTTTCATGTGAAAGTTTTTGCCCAAACTTTCACATACAGCTTGAAGTGTAAGCGTTTAGAACAGAATGTCTTTGACTGTGAAAAATATGCATTCAGTGTGGCATGTCCGAACTGTTGACTCCCGGTCCGTTTTCCCTGTCCGTCACTTCACCCACGCAGCGATGCCACTGGACCCTGTACTCACTCCCCCCTGCTGGCCGGCAGCGTCTGTTCTTCTGTTTCCCTGCCGCTGACCTCCACAGTGTCTTAATATTAAGACGAAGGAAAAGAAGAAACTTTTATTTATCAGCACCTTTCAAGCCGCCCAAAGTCACTTTACAGTAACACATTGGTAGACTGCACCCAATTCTAACTCATATATTATTTATTATCTGTAAACATATAAATAAACTTGTTTAATTTTATTTGTCTTTTTGTATTATTGTTTATTTGTCTGCAAGGTGTCACTGAGTGCCTTGAAATGTGCATTTAAATAAAATGAATGATTAAAAAAATATACATGTACATATGAAATGCATATTTTGTGTCAGCATGTTTTTTAGTTGGTCATCACTGTTTTACTGGCAATAATTTTTAATTCCGCGTTGAATCATGTAATAGCCTACAAGGTTTGCTGTGGTTTATGTGTGACAGATATCCATACAGTACTGTTGTCTGTGTGTCCACAGCTATCCATACAGTGAGGACTGCAGTCAGGGGAAGCAGTACGCGAATACGCGGTGCCCTGCCTGGTGTGACCGGATCCTCATGTCCTCTTCTGCGAAAGACCTGGTCTTGAAGGTCAGTTCGACATAAACCACATAAAGTATTCAAAACACACTTTACTCCAAGTTACTTCAAGCTTAGACCACCAGGCCGCCTGGTTAATAAGACCGATTGATCGTAAGTATAACATTTTTATCATCCATGTTTCATGTTGTGTTTTTGTTACATTCTTTTAAATGTATTTAAGTGAATGTACTTCATCATGAAAGAGATGTGTGAACTTCTAACAGATTTATACTAGCTTAAAAAAAATAGTTTAAGTAGTTTAACATTTTCACATCAAAAAGAGACTGAATGAAGAATAAAGCACAGCCCAGACTGACATTTAACACATTTCACTCTTCACACTTAGTGCTGCTCCTAACTTAGCGCAGGTAGATTTTGAAGAGGATTTTGGTGAGCGTGGTTAGAGTGTAGAGCAGGACGTCCTCTCAGGCCTGCGGGGTCAGTTCAGTCATTATTACCGTTCCAAGTCCTCACCTCTGCTCTTTTTTTTATTTTCCATGTTTCCTCCACCACAGCCACTTTCTCTCACAGCTCCGTTTGTCTCTCTTCTTCTGGTTCTCCGTACTGAGCCAGGTTCACAGATGGAACGGGTGCTATATGTATAAGCTTTCATCTGCCTTGCTAAGCTCATAGTCCACACTGGCAGTATATTCAGGCTGCTCTTATAGAGTGCCAGGCGTGCATGTCTGCTTTATAAAGCTTCATAAGTCTCCACAGAGCTGGGCAGATCTCTGTCCCTCTGGCTGCTCTCTCAGGGCAAGAGCTGCTCTTAGCCTCAACAGAACAGCAAACTCCTCTCTGTTTATCTATCTGCCTCTCGCTCTCCCTCTCTCTTTTAGTCTCTCCTCTCTCTCTCTGTCTCTTTCTCTCTCTCACTCTCGCTCTCCTCTCTCTCTCTCTCTCTCTCTCTCACTCTCTCTCCCTCTTTCCCTCCCTCTCTCACTCAGTCTTCTGCTTTCTCTCTCACTCTTGCTCTCACTCTCTCACTCACTTTCTTTTCTTCATTCTTTCTTTTCTTTGTTACTGTATCACTCCTTTTTCTCCTTCTTTCTTTCTTTATCTCCCTTTTTTCTCATTTTCTCTTTCTCTCTCTGTATCTTGTGCTTTCCCACTTGAGCTCTTTCTTCAGATCTTTCTTTCTTTCATTCTTTCTTTCTCTCCCTACTCTTTCTCTTTCTCTTTCTCTCCATCACATTTCCCTCAAACCCCACGGTCCATAGGTGGAAACTAAACTACAAAAATGTATTCATTTATTTGAGCGGAATACAGAGCACCCTTTGAGAAATACAAAAAAAATATTTCAAAAATGATATAATGATAATTAAATGTCTTGTTATGGATTAGGCCCTTTTTTGTGAAGTGGCAGTGAATACCGTGACACAGTGTTAGTAAAAGGAGTAAGGGTTACAGCAGAAAAACACACATACACACACATACATACACATACTTATATGCTCAGCACCACCAGCCACACTTTGTTTTCTTAACACCTATTAAGGGACCTGGACACACTCCCTACGTACTTCATTTGGATATCTTCAATAAGCTTGGTGTACTGGGTGTATCTCTCTCTCTGTCTCTCTCTCTCTCTCTGTCTGTCTGTCTGTCTCTCTCTCTCTCTCTCTCTCTCTCTCTCTCTCTTTCTCTTTCTCTCTCTGTCTTTCTCTGTCTCTCTCTTTGTCTCTCTCGGTCTCTGTCTCTCTCTCTCTCTCTCTCTCTCTCTCTGTCTCTCTCTCTCTCTCTCTCTGTCTCTCTC
>JBBPCX010000154.1:5258555-5285513 GCA_037974365.1 Hydrocynus forskahlii | reverse complement strand
GACCAGGGACATGGTGCCAAAAGGTGGAGAGGACTTCATGACAAGCGCCCCTATGAGAAACTCTGAGACAGCTGGATGGACACACTCACACATTCAAACTCACACAAACACACACACACACACACGCACACACACATACTAACTCACAGAAGATCCAGACTTTTCAGCAGGACTGACCAGTCGTAGTGAAACAAGTGCATGCCGTCAACGTCCATAGAAATGGCACATTGTGTTTACGAGTTTTCATTTTGTCTTCAAGAACCAAAATCAAGAACACTCACCACACACACACACACGCACACACGCATACAAACACACACTCTGTTGATGCCTCGCTCAATTTGGGACACTCTCTTGATGGACAATCCCCTCTGACTCCCATTGCCTCTCTCGAAATACCAAGAAAACACAAAGGACAACTCTTCTAACGTTATCATAGCCTTGTTGCCAAAACTCTAATAGAAATTGAGAAGTACTACATGTTTTTAAGACCATACTTGCAATTTTTAGGTATGCCTCTACATTATAGAAGCTACTTCCATACCATGTGTAAGGCGTTTTAAAAAGTGCAATGCAAAAAAAGGTTGTTGTATATGTATAGTGTTAGGTTTATTTGTACATTGGATTATTACATAGTGGTGATGATGGTTTTTAGTGCCGTTTTTCTTTCTCTTTGGCCAGACTATGTGGTCTCTTTCTATTTCTCTCTCTCTCTGTTAGATTAGATAGATATTTTCAGTTTCTTTCAAGGAATTGCATTATTTCCTTTGTTTCTTCTCTTTTTTTTCTTTTTGAACGATTTGATTCTGTTGCTGACTCGTGTGTGTGTGTGTGTGTGTGTGTGTGTGTGTGTATGTGAGACACACATTGCCACGCCTTCGACATTCGCCGAGTCTCATTTTATATACTGTACTTTTTAAAGAGATAATTTATGATTCTTACCAAAATTATGCTGAAATGCGAACGCGAGACCGCTGCTTTGGGTGTTCTGTCAACTGAATAGTTAGAAAGAAAAAAACATCATCTGAAGTGCACCTTTTTTTTTCTTCAGGCATTTGACTTATATAGCCTATCCAAGCTATTTTAACCAGTGCCATAAGACCATGCAAAGTATATAAGATATTGTTTCATATAGCAGTCTCACTTGGTTATTTCATTATTATTCTTATTCTAACTTATTTCTGTGTAATAATATTATGGTTCTGAATGTGATGTTTTAGGTAGACTTGGGTATCTTTAAAAAAATGTACATTTTTTTCCGTTTGTTTCTTCTTTATTATTTTTTTTTTACTGCGTCTTGGTGCCAAGTATTGTACACAGATCTGAGTGTGAGTTAACGTGCCATGTGTGCAGTGGGATTAAAAGCCCTAAATGAAACCAGAGGTGGGTAGAGTAGCCTAAATCCATAACATATAGTTACTTCTGTCAAATGATGTGGGCGGAAAAAGTATTTTGAAGCAAAAAAAATTAGAGCAAAAGTACAAAAGTAGTACTTAAGTACTGAATAACTTCAGTAGTACTTAAGTACCGAATAATGCAGTGGAATACTTTAGAAGCATTCAGTATCTACAGATCATCGCAGAAGCATGTTAGGCTCTTTTCTTTTTGGAGTCCAACCAAAATGCTAAAGCTCATTAGAGCAGAGAAGTCATTAGCATAAGTAAATTGAACCCAAAAAAAGGAATAAGCAATTGAATAGTAATGGTTAAAGTCTAAAAAGTCCTGATCACAAATGCACTGGAGCGAAAGTGAAGGTTTTTGTGGTCAGGAATGGTCAGAAAAGCCCACATCCATCAAAGACGTACTTGAGCAGGTGTAATTAGTCACTACCCACCTGTGGTGGAAACACAGAGAAGAAAGTCCATATAGGCTGCAGGCTTGCTGTCTAGGTTGCAGGTCCTCTCCTCATTAGTGCTCTGAGTAGCAGAGCCTGCTGAGGAAACGGCCACCGCCTTTCAGTTTTCTACACTACAGACTTCCTGGAGCCCTGATGATGGACTCTCTTTTTTTTTGGGTTGTTGTTCTTTTATTTTATTCTTTGTCATTTAAATCACCATAAGTGGGAGCGGTTTATCCCGTGTGGTCTGGGCAATGATGTGCTTTAGGCGAATGTGCTCGTTAAACTTTACTCTTTCTTCCTCCACCACCACCACCACCTCCTCCTCCTCCTCCTCACTGCCTCCTGTAAAGCACATAGAAATGGAGCTCCGTGGCTGCCGTGACCTCCTCAAGCAATAAAAACCCATTAGACCTGAGTGACTGACTGTGTCTTATTACTGTTCTGCTCCCATCACCCGCCTTAACCGCGCACTAATCTGCTGCACAGAACACCCAGCCCTGCAGGCCTGGCAAGATCAGGCTTAACAAGGTGGCCAGTCATCGCTGTGCTCCAGCCACTAATGCACACTGTGTATAGACTGTAATGTATGGAGTGCAGTTTGTGACATGGGTGCAGAAGCCGAAACAAAATACCCTAAAGCGGCTTAATTAACCCATCTCTGTCCTTTTAAATGCTCCATTCTAGAAGCTTTCCTGAGCACAGCTTGTGTCCAGATTTATTCATTATAAATTGAAAAGGGTCTAACTGCACTTCTTAAAGAACTTTTAGTTCCCTAAATAAACAGTGGGCTGAGTGAGATCTGAAAGTCAATAAACTCAAAGTCTAAAGAACCTCCAGAGAACATAAAAATTCTGGGAAATGTTTTTTTGTGTGTGTGTAAGTCAAAAATTATTTTTTAACCACATATTAACTCTGATATTACATTTTTTCAACAATATAGTCCAAAACATTGAGTAAAGGTTGTAGTAAAATGTAGTAAAAGTGGGTTTTGTTCATTTATCCAAGCTGTAACTAATATAAATGTGTGTGTGATTTTCACTCCTCTATTCACAATAGCATGGTATTAGCAGATATATAAAATTGTCGTACATAATTTACTAAAACACTCCACTTGGTATATATTAATATATATTATGTATTTACTTAATACACACAGTAACACACGTTATATATCAATTTTAGCAGTTCTGTGGCAGTTTTACTTGTTGGACATGAAAGGGTTTAACGTCTCTGCATCCAAACCAGCAGCTAATTAGGCTGTAAAGTGTCAGTCCTTATTTCTGTATTCAAGCCTCTGTTTATCTATTCATCCAGATGGAAACCCAGAAGGGAAAAGCTCATCCATACACAGAGGAAGTGTCTTTGTCCTCTAAGAGAACCTGTTGCTCTGTAATGTCCGGTCCGGGGCCGCTTTGCTGCAGTGCCACAGTGAAATAAACGCTTTTTTCCTTGTGAGCTTTACTTCTTTGCCTCTGCAGAGAAATCACCAACATAATTTGTAATAAAATAATTAATAAAATAAGGTCCTGCATGTCCTCGTGCAGGCCAGAGTAAAACATCCCGTCACTACTACTCTTTCAGCTCCATCCCAGATCCGTCCAACAGGCTTAAGCATTCATTCACGCTTCATTCAAATGAAATCCTCCAAGACAGCTTTAAAATATGTTAAATAATTTATTGATCATACAAAGGTATTCTTCCTTCAGCACGGAAGCAATAATATTCTCTTATTTCAATATTTTAACGCTCTATCTGGATCTAGTTTTTTCTTTCTTTCTTTGTTTTTTTTTTTTTAAGGTGGATGATGATAAAACATAAAGTCCTTTCGAAATGAAAACTAACCGGGCTGTAAGAGGTCACTGTTAAAAGGAAAAAAGGCTATTTACATCATCATTTACAACATGTGGACATGTGGAGGGCTGGAGGGAAGGGGGTTAGGCTTCGTCGTTATTCTGACTCTTAAGCTAAGGCCGGCGGGGGGTGGGAGTGGAGAAGTGGGGGAGGGCGCTGGAGGAGCTGACCCATGAAGGTGCCGTGTCCATTTCTGGCGTGTTTTTTTAATAACATAATTTACTCCGTACAAAATATATACATCTCACTTACACTCGCGCGTGCGCAGTACAATGCGCCGGCACTGCACGGGACAGGACAAGGGGAGGGGGAGGCGTACCCCGTCCCAGCTGCATCGCAGTCTCTGCTCGGCCCGTCCGTCACAAGGTGTCCGAGCTGTTGCTGCACGGGCTGACGAGGGACGCGCTCGTGGCCTTGTGCTTTTTCAGCAGTCTCGTGATTTTCTCGTCGTCCGAGTTGGGGTCCAGGGGCTTGTTGTACTCGTCGTCCTCCTCGTTGTCTGAGCTCTCCTTCATCTTCTCTGTCTCGGAGTCGTGCTTCTTCTTGGCCGTGGCCATCTCCGCCGCGTGCTTCTTCCTCCACTTGGTCCTGCGGTTCTGAAACCACACCTGAGGAGAGAGAGGAAATACCAGTCAGAACTCACACACACATATATATACACACACACCTGAGGAGAGGAGCACAGAGCAGTCAGAAAACACACACACACACACATACCTGAGGAGAGGAGCACAGAGCAGTCAGAACACACACACACATACACACACACACCTGAGGAGAGGAGCACAGATCAGTCAGAACACACACACACACATACACACACACACCTGAGGAGAGGAGCACAGAGCAGTCAGAACACACACACACACCTGAGGAGAGGAGCACAGAGCAGTCAGAACACACACACACATACACACACCTGAGGAGAGGAGCACAGAGCAGTCAGAACACACACACACATACACACATCTGAGGAGAGGAGCACAGATCAGTCAGAATGCGCACACACACACACACACACACCTGAGGAGAGGAGCACAGAGCAATCAGAACACACACACCTGAGGAGAGGAGCGGAGCACAGAGCAGTCAGAACACACACACACACACTCACACACCTGAGGACAGAGAATAGAGACAGTAGAGACATCTGCACCTGCACGTGCAACCTGCACCCACACCGGCACCCTGCGCTTGACCTGCAGCCTCACAACGGCCTCCACACACTGCTAAGGTGACCCTGAACATCATTAAATTATCTAACTAATGAACATAATTATTATAAGTGTATTAGTATTATTGGTTTGGTTTTGTAGTAAATTGTTAATATTTTGCTAATTGCTAGTAATAAGGTGTTGCTTTTGTGCTTGTGTTTTTGTTTTTGTTGTTGATAACACTAAACCACACGTGAGGACAGAGGAGCAAAGACCAGTCACATACACACTCACACACTCACACACTCACACACGCCTGCGCCCTTAAAGTAATAGACATAGGCTAATTATTGTTGGTGTTATTAGTATTATTGTTTTGTTTTTGTAATAAATGAATAATATAGTACCCATCGTTGGCATTAAGTTGTTATTTTTTGTTGTAAATACTAATACTAATTCTAATAATCTCATAACCAAAAATATTTGGGTACCATGACAACAACAATAATAATAATAATAAAAATAAAAAATAATTAATTATGTAATATTAATAACAACAACAACAATAATAATAATAATAAATGGCCTAAAAACAATATTAATGCCTCGATGCTGATGAAGATATTAATAATAGCTGCAATAATAATATTCCTATTTAAGGTGAAGCACTGCTTCCAGTTTTAGAAAATTAACCCTAGCTAACAAAATACAAACACGTGTTTTTAAAGGTATCAATCTCAGTCTGTAAAGCTGTGTGTGGAGTGGTTAATACAGTCAGTCAGTCCTCTGGATGGTCAGGTGTGTACCTTGACTTGGCTCTCCGTCATTCCCAGTGAGTACGCGAGGCGCGCGCGCTCCGGCCCGGCCAGGTATTTGGTCTGCTCGAAGGTTTTCTCCAGGGCGAAGATCTGCTGTCCGGAGAAGGTCGGCCTGGAGTGCTTCTTCTTACCGTCTTTGTCCAGCATTAAGTTCGTTTGTGCTGAAAAGAAATGAAACAGTCCGTTTATGAAGTTCAACAGAAAGATAAAAGTTCACTGAAACTTCAGAGCAAGTTTTAACTCCAGTACTCCCAGTACGAACTTTTAACTCCAGTCCTCTCAGTACGAACATTTAACTCCGGTACTCCCAGTACGAACTTTTTAACTACGAACAGCAACACCCAAAAGCACCCAACACGCGATTTAAACCCACTGCTCACAATATATCAACACATTTGGATCTATATTTGACAGTATATAATAATATATATGAAACTATATTTAACAGAATGTAGCAATATATATGAATCCATATTTAACAGTATTTAACAATGTATATGAATTTATATTTATCAGTATATAATGACATATACGGACCTATAATTAATAGTACATCACAATATATATGAATCTATATTTAGCTGTATACAAAAATATCTATGAATCTGTATTTAACTGTATATAACAATATATATTGATCTGCATTTAAACATTTAACAGTATATCACATACTGTTAATTACATATATATATATATATATATATATATATATATATATAAAACAACATATATGGATCTATAATTATAAGTACGAAACAATATATGTGGATCCATATGTGGATTCATTTATAGATCCATATTTAGCAACATATAGCAATTAATATCTATGAATGCGTTTTGTATTTATTCGAGAAACAAAACGGCAAATGGATGCTACGAAAAGTTTTTAAGGTTCTCGGTAGTTTCTTCTCCTCTTCGTTCATGTGAGTGTTTTACTAATAACTATACTTATCATTAATAAAAAATAACTGGCCTGTAAACACCCAACGGGCTAGAATTAGAATTAATCTATCTTTTGAAAAACTGAGTCTACTTTTCTCAAATCATAGTCATCAATATCTGCAAATCATCAATATCGGCAAATATTAGACCAGTTCCCTTTTCTAAAGGTTCTTGTGATTTTCTCTTCAGTATATTTTTTCTCTGTATTTTCTCATTTTACTACTAAACTTAATATTTTAATATGCTTCTTGTCAAACATGTTGATGTTTCTACTGAAAACAATTACAATAATAAGTTCACAACAATAAACAAGTGCACAATAAACAAAAGAGCATGACAACAAATAAGGAGCAAAAAGAGCATAATGTTAAATAAACAGTAAGAAGTTTTCTAAGGAACATATATTTTCCTATCAGTAACTTTTCTTCTCTGTGCTAGATGTTATCTATTTAAATGCCTCTTGTTAAACGTGTTGATGTTTCTTTTGAAAACACTAAAATTAATTAAGTGCACAACAATAAACACAAACTATAAATAAACAGGAAGAAGAGATTGCTGACGGATCTTATTTTTTCCTGTTTCTAATTACTATTACTAAATAAGAATATATTTAAATGCTTCTTCTTAAACGTGTTGATGTTTCTATTGAAAAACAATAACAAGACCACAACAATATACAAGTGCATAATATAAACACGAGAGCAAAACAACAAAAAAACAGTAAGAAGAGTTTTCTAAAGGATCTTGTCCTCTCAGTTTCTTGTTTTCCTCTGTATCAAGTCAAATAAAGAGCAAAAAGTATATAGCTAACAGAAAATAAACAGTAAGAAGAAAATAACAGTAAATGAACTGCAAGAAGAGTTTTAAAGATCTTGTTTTTTCCTCTCAGTTTCCTTTTTTCCTCTGTGTTAAGTCAAATAAAGACCAAGAAGAACATAACAGTAAATAAACGGCAAGAACAGTTTTCTAAAGGATCTTGTTTTTTCCTCTCAGCATCTTTTTTGTCATATTACTACTAAAGAAGAACATTAAAATAATAAGATACAATAGATGCAATCGCACTCATTAGTGAGGTTTGAGAGCAGGAGGCCAGAGTCGGAGACGGAGAGGAGACTCACCGGGACAGGGCACTCGGGGGTCCCGCCACGGGGAACCCTGCATGACCCCGGGCCAGAAGATGGGCGCGCGGCCGGGCAGCTCGGCCAGGGGTTTGGGGTATCTGGCCACGGCCGCGGGGTTCAGGTACATCCCTGCCGAGCCGGCCAGACCGCCGATCCTGGGGAAGCCCGAGAGCAGCTGGCCCGCGGAGCCGAGGGGCCGGCCCAGGATGTCACTAATCCCGTGCGGGGTGCCGAGCTGGAACTGCGAGCCGAGGCTGGAGAGAGAGGCCGGAGCCTTGAAGCCCGCGGGGCCCTGCAGCGCGTACGGGAGCAGGGAGCTCTTCATCTCGGTCATGTTGTGCAGGGCGGCCAGGGGCGTGCTGCCCAGCACGAAAGCGCTCTGCCTGTTACCATCCATCTGCCCCACAGCTAACATTTGTACGCATGAGCCGAGATAAACAAATAAATAAATAAACAAACCGATAAATAAATAAATAAATAACCAGGCAAAAAAAGACAGAAAAGAAAAAAACAAAAAGCTACAGTCGTCGAGACAGGACAGAACGGGACTCTTCTTGGAGGAACTTCTGGATGTTATCCAAACCGGGACCACCAGGAGCAGGGACGCAAGAGAAAGTTCTGAAACCCCCAGCTGCTCGTGCCCGAGGCTTCGGGCGCCTCTTTTCTCCCACTCGCGGAAGGACAGTTCAGCCTGAGATTTTTTTACTCTCTTTTTAACTCTCTATCTCTCTATCTCTCTCTTTTCTCCTTCTCTCACTTCTTCCCTCCGGCTTTAGGGCTTCTTCTGTCGCGCGTCGCTGATAACCGCCTCCCATTGGACAAGGACGAGCGCTCGCGTATCTCATTGGACGTGCTCCGAGAGCCCTCGCTTCCTGATTGGTCAGAGGAGGAGCGTTCTCATGTGCATGCGCGTCACGCGAAGCTGCAGGTGCGTCTACAGCCTGGGACAGGAGAGAGAGAGAGAGAGAGAGAGAGAGAGAGAGAGAGAGAGAGAGAGAGTGAAAAGAGAAAGGAAAGAGAGAGACAGACAGACAGAGAAAAAGAAAAGAAAGAAAAGAGATGGAGAGGTAAAGAGAGATAGAGAGAAGAGAGAACAAAGAGAGATATAGAAAGAGAAGATAGATACAGAGAGAAAAGAGAGAGGGAGAGAGAGAAGAGAGAGAAAGAAAGAGTGGAAAGAGAAAGGGAGGGAGAGGTTTACTTTATGAGCCATTACGGCTGACAATGTAAGTACATTAACCTCGATGTGGACGCGCTGCATGACCGTTTCATTGTTTTTAATGAAGTGAAGGAGGGAGCACCAGTGTTTTCCAGCTTTCTTTTGGACAAAAGTATTGGGACACCTGTTTTTTAGGGTTTGGAATAGGCCCCATTACTTCCAGTGAAGGGCTTAATCTTAATACTTCAGCACACCAAGACATTTTGGACAACGCCATGCTTCCAACTTTCTGGACCCAGTTTGTGGAAGAACCTTTTCTATTCCAGCATGACTGCGCCCCACTGCACAAGGCGAGGTCCATAAAGACATGGCTGGATGAGTTTGGCGTGGAGGAACTTGACTGGCCCGCACAGAGCCCTGACCTCAACTCCATCCAACACCTTTGGGATGAACTGGAACTGAGACTACGAGCAAGGCCTTCTCGTCCAACATCAGTGCCTGACCTCATAAATACTCCACAGAACTCCATACTAAAGTCTATGAATGTCATTAAAGTCTCTGTTGGTGTAATGATCGGGCGTCCCAATACTTTTATCCATATAATGTATCTGAATTCGAGTTTCTCAAAAGAGGACCTCACGCCACAATTAAGAAAAACGACCGTTTAAGCCACTTTATATGAGGGAAGTGTTCGTTTGCTTGTTTGTTTTTGATGATCCAGGGGTTGTAGTGAATAGAAGCAGGTTTATTTGTTGCAGTGAGTTTGTGATGGCTGTTATATGGGCAGCAGAAATCTTCTCACCTCCTTCTGGCCCATTAGTCTTGAACCCTTTTTACTCATCACAGTGGCGACAGGCGTAAAATAACATTAGAGAACCTGCTTTAACCTCCAGCCTGAACCTGCCCTGCAGCGGCTACTGCTTTTTATCTTAGCCCTATAATAATAATAGTAATAATAATAACAACAACAACAGCAACAACAACAAAAACAACAACAGCAACCACCGCCACCACCATCATCATCATAATCATCATCATTATTATTATAGTGCTTTGTGGGCTTATCTATGCACCCGAACGAGCATTTGTTGCTGTAAATAGGACAATAATTACACACGCACTATATTATATTTTAATTTACGTGTTTTATCGGTAATTTTATTTTATTTAAAAGTGCAGCCGTTATTGTAAATAACCCCCCGACCAGTTGTGAGATGAACAGACAGGAGAGATTTATTCACCCGTTTATTCATTCAACCTGTCATTTATGTGTTCATAAATATTGCAGGTATTATATTTATGTATTTATGTAAATGTGTATTTTAACTCTGTCCACTGTGTGAAATTGAAAAGACGTTTAAACAGCTCAGGCAGCAGTGAAGGACACAGAAATCTTACACCATATTCACAAATCACACACACACACACACACACACACACACACACACACCGTCTTACAGTATAAGGACGTCTTCCACGTCCTTCACAGTTTCTCTGTTGATTAAAAAGGTTTGTGATAATGTTACAGAAATACTACAAAACACACAAAAACAACCAAACACACACATTTTAACCACGTTTATTCACAGAGACCACTGAAAAATAAAGATCTATCAAATCTAAAAGAAACAACGTTGAAACAATTTTAAGGGTCGAAGTGCTGATTTCATTATAAAGATGATTACGATGAAGACAAGCAAGAGCATGAAGTTTGTTTCTCTTGCTTGTTGTTTGACACACCTTTACAAATGTAACTCAGGTATTCATGTGGAGAAGTGAATTATGATGATGATGATGATGATGATGATGATTATTATTATCATTATTATCATTATTTTTATTATTGGTGGTGATGATGATGTCTCGCAATTGTTTGTATCGTCTTTGTTTTTTATTTAGGAATCTTACATATTATCATAATATATACTTTTTTATATATACATATATAATAAACTTTTTGCTGTATTTTGAAATAATAATGAGAAACAAGTATATCTGCTACGTCTAATACTACTACTACTACTACCACTACTACTACTACTACTACTAATAAAGGTAAATAGTAACAATAACAATAAAATACAAACAATACATGCAAATGATAATAAGATTTATGAAGATTGTATTATTTTAATCATCATTATTATTATATTGTGGTCGTGTTGAAGCTGATGTGTAGTTTAAATGACTAAAGGTACTTAAAGGGATGTTTTGTTTTTTGATCTCGATCAGTGAAGTGAGCTCCTCATAAATCATCAGCTCTTTAAAAGCTCTTAATGGTCTAAAGATAGCCAGGGCCATTTCACTTTAGTTATTTTTAGGTTTTTAGGTCCCCCCAGTGGCAAAAATATGTAACGCGGTTTTTTTTTTTTTTTTTTTTTTTTAGCAATTTTGCAGAGGTCACTTTAAAATCAAGATTTATTTCTTGCTTTTGCACAGAATGGGTTTGTCAGTTTAAATAAGTAGTTTTATTTGGCATAAATAAATACTTTGCCTACAATGGTGCAAATTAATTTCGCTTGGACAAAAGGTATTTTACAAAAAAAATAAATAAATAAAACAACCAAAAAAAAAAAAAGCTTTTGTTCTAATAAATCGTCTCCCAATTAAGTCATCCTCCTCTTTTTTCATTGACGGTACCTGCTGCTGTACATCATGCAAGTAATAAACTTCACACCAGTCATGTTGCCCCCAGCGGACCACCACACACTCCTTGTTTTCAAGGGGTGGGAAACCAGTGCTTACACTCCACCTGGATCAGTTTAGCCCCCTTAACCTTGAGTGAAAAGTGCTGAGGTAGAGTGTAGACTTATCAAGAGGTGTTTGCCAAAAGCTTAAGATAAGAGCTGGCTCTCGGCCACCTGCTGGTTCCTTGGGACTAAATTCTTTCATCCAGTGTGGATTGAAAATTTCAGATATACTGAAAATTGAATTTACAGCAGTCTGATGTTCTATCCATTATGAATAATACATTATTAGTGAATTGCTTGACCGTTTAAAATCTGGGGCTTGGTGCCAGATGTTCCAGGAATCCTGTCCTTATTTGGGGGACAGAAGTGTCCACTGTTTACCAGTAACACTGGGGAGTTAAACTGCATTTCAATCAACTTGGTGAGTAAACAATCTGAGTGAACAAATACTTTAATTAGACAAATCAGTAAATGTAAGACAATATGAAATAATCTTGGGTGGTAGTGCCATCTAGTGGCCAGACCCTGCAAATGACTATTCTTTACAAAACACTCGATCAGTATCGGAATCAGAAAACTACTGATCCTGAAGGAACTGCATAGATAACAGGGACACTGCAAAATGATGCTCCAGAAATGCTAAGTACTAAATATACCATGCTGTGCACAAAAATGCTCAGGTCAGTAAGAAAATCGGATATAAATAATTCAGATAAATAAAATTACTGCTGAAGCTTTTCATGAGATATGCTCACAGCTTCATTGTATTAGTAATATAATGTCAATCACAGGTGACTTACTGTTTCATAGGCTTTTTACAACATTTTTATAGGCGAACCTGTTTTATTCCTCAACTGTTCTTAAAGGAGTAGTCAAATTTGTACAATTTTCACTCAATCGAGACATATTTGGTGAAGGTTTGAAGTCTGCTGCTTCAGTATTGAGATGAAACTAAGTCTTTCTAAGTTTAGTGACCTGGACCATTAATGTTTAGCTGCTTTAGCTGCTCCAGTGCAAACATGTTTTAGTCACTTTTGAGGTAAAGGAGGGGGATCAAGTTTCAAGTTTATCGTCATATACAGATAACAATGTAACATCATTACAAGTAATGAAATTCATGTAATACAAGTACAAGTAGAATATTCTTGTTAATATTAAGGTATATATGCATACATAAATGTAACCACATGAAGCACTGATACCTGGAAAAGCTGCAAAAGTGACTGATATGAAACATAAAGATTATTAGTGGTCCTGATTCTGCTGCCCACAAGCTACAATCAATGCAGGTGAGGCAACAAATGACGCAAACCTAGTTATATGAAGTGGCTTTTTGCCTGTCAGTAGTGATTAGTAAAAAATAAAAAATATGACATTTTCTGGCTAATAAAGGTACTCAAATGGTGAACATACTGTTAATGTATTTTTAGCAAAGACTACTGAGAGTAATTTCAGTCAATGTTAAGTGAGAAACTTTTTGACTGATAGTATAAGTGTGGCATATTCTGGTACAGTTCAGTTATTAATGTTGACTCCCAACTCCCTGTTATGACTTTTATTTTATTTCTCTATTCAAAATTATTTGAACTGTGGAATGGGACAGATATGCTGGTGTAGCTTTAAAACTAATTAAAAGGACTACTATCTGAATAGGGGGCGGGTTCAGGTGATCTAGCCCCTCCCCCTTTGGGTCAATGTTAAAAGTGCCCCTTTTTAGCATCTTATATGCTTACATTCGCTAAGCAAGACCTGTATAGAACTCAGAGCCATGGTGTGGTTGCATGGGATGTAAATGCACCTAATTAATCGCGTTTTCGCCTTTTACTCTCTTTGCCTGTTGATATCAGCCGCAGTGGATTTTTCTCCAACTTGAGAGGTAAGACACTCTTATTTTTTCTTTATGGCAAAAGAGACCTGACAACTACTCATCTGTAGTTTTAAGACTCCAGAACTCTGTTCACACCTGCTCACGCCATGTGGCCACAATCCGGATTAGATTTTAGCCTCATGCGTTTACGCTCAGTACAACAGACGCGTCTTCTTTCAGCCAGGCTGAAATCAAAACCTCTACTGTGCTATTAAGAATAAAAGCCCATTTTTGTAGCACATTTAATATTTACAAGACGAGGCTGTTCAGAATGATCCTCCTGTGTTGATACACTAATGGACCACGTGTGTTAAACAGTGTATTGTAGTGAATGCAAGATGAAGTTGAATAAAACTGGTATTTATTTAAAGGGGGCATTTGGCTGACCCCCTTATCCAGATCGACTTACAAGCATTAGTTACAGGGACAGTCCCCCTGGGGACACTGAGGGTTAAATGTCTTGTTCATGGACACAATGGTAGAAACCTGCAGGTTCAGTGGTTGAACCTGCAACTTTGTGGTCATCGGGTTCACAGAGAAGTGTTTTACCCAATAGAGTGCTACCAGTGAGTTAATTGGCTCATCCAAAACGGACCTAAAATTAAACTAACATCAGAAGATGAACTGAAAAAGATATAAGCGGCTTGATTGATTGATTGATTGATTGATTGACTGAGAGATCGTCTACAATTGTGTTCCTGTGGTGTTTTGTACTTGTGTTGCGCCATGGTCCTGGAGGCACGTTGTTTGGTTTCGCAGAGCATTATGTGTATATGGTTAAAGTGACCATTAAAACATAATGGTGACCAATAAACATAATTTATTTAATGCTTTTCAGATGTTGAGATTAAATAAATTACAAATACACAATCATCAAAAAGTAAAGTGCACCAATGAGATTATTCACAAAATCCACATACTGTATAACTAACAAATAGTTTTTTCCTGAATTTTGGTTTTCACATATTTAATAGTGCTGCGATATTCAGACAATTCTTTCCAGAACTCTTGAATGTGTCTTGGAGAGTCTGAGGCATTTCACGAATGTTTTGTGACATGTAAAGTTAGTGGGATATCTAAATTACTAAATTACACACTATACCCTCATACTACAAAAAGATACTGTGTCCTGATCTTAATGGCATGAGTTTGGTGGGTTAATTTCATGCTAGTAGTAAGTAATGGAGAGATGCCATGGCACCTTTTTTCATAATGAACTGAAATTGCTCACCACACTGTTTTTGTGGGCCAGTAGTGTCTATCAACACCGTACTCCAAAATTTAGACCGTTTTAAGTGTGCATTGTGGATATTTGAGTACGCTTGACTTCATAACTTCATAACTTCATAACACTCATAAAAAATACTGCATATGCATAATTCCTATCAAGTTTCCTACCGGGACACTCCTGGTGTTGTACCATAATCTGGCCAAGGCTTTCCTGGCCAGGTGAGTGCTGTAATCCCACAGCTGTGTTCTGTACTGAGTTCATATTTTCACAGTGCGCCAAGAAAGCTAAGAATCAGAGTGTTCTTTATCATAGACTCACGGGCACTGTATTTTGTCAAATGCCAGTGGTGTTTGAATGACTGGTGACAAACACACTCCGTTTACTGTAGTGACAAGTTTGACAAAGTAAAGTGAGTTTATTTATATATCCATTATACCAGTACTGGAGTAAATTAGCAAGTTTTTCATTAATTGACTGTTCATATTTGCCCAATTTAGATGTAATTTTACTCATGCATAAATCCTGTAAGTTCAGTTAAACTTGCGCACACAAAAGTCACATACACTATATGGACAAAAATACTGGGATGCCTGACCATTACACCAACTATAATGAGACTGCCTTCAGGTCTGTAGACTTTAATTTGGAGTCGGTCCCCCTTTGCAGCTCTAACAGCTTCCACTCTTCTTGGAAGGCTTTTCACAATATTTTGGAGTTTCTGTGGGAATTTGTGTCCATTTATTCTGTACAGCATTTATGAGGTCAGGCACTGACCTCATCCCAAAGGTGTTGGATGGAGTTGAGGTCAGGGGTCGGTCAAGTTCTTCCACACCGAACTCATCCAGCCATGTCTTTATGGACCTTGCTTTGTGCACTGGGACACAGTCATGCTGGTTTATAAAAGGTTCTTCCCCAAACTGTGTCCACAAAGTTGGACGCATGAGGTTGTCCAAAATGTCTTGGTGTGCTTGATACACACGTGGCAGTGGGTTTGATTGAAACACTTTAATTCAATAATTAAGAGGTGTGTCCCAGTACTTTTGTCTACATGATGTATGCTCTACTAGCCCTCCCTTGTGAAGAAGGTTCAGACTGAACACTTTGGAATGACTTGTAGATTCCAAAGTAATCACTAAACCGACCCATCAATAATGTACTTTTTAATCTATTCATATTTTTTATCTGTTTTTATTGAGCGACAACCCTAAAATCAAATTCATGAACACGCTTCACTTTGGGAACTACGCTTTGAACCACAAAGACAATTTGTGACTAAATGTAACATTGTAGGCATTTTTAGTTACATTTTTGGCATTACGTTTTGTCAAGATCTTAGCAAATTTTAAAATTAAAAGTTTAGCCCATTCTTTCTACCCCGGAAATGTAATTTCGATATTAGAGACTACCACTAGATGTCAGCAAACTCAAATTATTTTTCATAGAAGTATTTAAACTCACAAAACTCGTTTCCCAAGACTGTCCAAGCATATTCATGATCAATAACAAAATTTAAAACATTAGTTCCCATATATGATATACCGTATCTGTATATGTATAATATACTTATTTGTAGAACTATAAGGTAAGTACAGTATAATACCAGAACATAATATTCTTACTTCGTAAGCAATATAACACACTTTGTGCACGTTTGTGAACTGAGAACTCTAGTGTGTGTCCATAAAGACAAAAAAGATGCATGTACCTCAAAGGTATATTTGTGTATTCATTCAGTTATATTGTGCAGTAGTCTGTGGTGTGAAATAATGTAGTATGTACTAAATATAATGCAAACTCTGTATGGCATATCTGCTGTCTTGGTTTGCATGTGAAATGCTTGTGTAACTAAAAAGAGTTCACGTAACCCAGCTGCACACAGTGGACTCAGAATCAGAAGGAAGCCAGGGCTCTATCCTGTCCCCAGGATGGGAAAAATGAAACTTTGGGTAGCAGGGCCCAGAGGAGATTGGCAGCAGGTGGAAGGACATTGTTTTGGATACCAATCTCACTTCCAGAATTTGCTCCAGTGAGCATGCAGCTTCGAGGACATGCTGAGGAGGAGCCAAAAAGCCATTCTGCACTTGAGAAATTCACAGTCAGAAAAAACAATACTTTTCATGAAACAAATGCTTTTCTATACCTTTAGTTAGGAAACATAAGTGTACAATATTCTGGGGCAGATATTTCAAAGTTTTAATGACTCCCTACATTTAATGTACATAGATGGACCTGGTTGGGGCTGCACAGGCGTGCAGACCTTTCCCCTTTTGTTTTGACATTAAAACTGGCAGTTTTTAATTTAATATATTGCTGTGTAAATATATATAATATTTATGTTAATGTGTTGCTGTGTGAAACGCAAAACTATCCACTGTGTGTGTGTGTGTGTGTGTGTGTGTGTGTGTGTGTGTGTGTGTGTGTGTATGTGCACACACACTACCAGTCAAAAGTTTGGACAAACCTTCTGATTCAATGTTTTTTTTCTTTGTTTTTATTATTTTCTACATTGTAGATTAATACTGAAAACACATGGAATTATGCAGTAAACAGGGAAAGAGTTAATCAAACCAGAATATGTTTTGTAATATGGTAATGATGGACTTTTTTTTACTTAGTTAAGTGGTTCTTGCCATTATGTGGAATAGAACTGTAGTTGAATAGGATCACTAACTGTGTACCAACCCGACCATCACCACTGATGGTCCCAAACACATTAAGAAGGCAAGAAATTCCACTAATGGACTTTTGACGAAGAAACACCTGTTAATTAAATAGCATTCCAGGTCAAATCTTCACGGGTCCGATTGAAAAAATGCCAAGAGTGTGCAAAACTGTCATCAGAGCAATAGGTGATGTTTTCAATATTAATCCACAATGTAGCCAATAATAAAAACAAAGGAAATCATTGAATGAGAAAGTGTGTCCAAACTTTTGACTGGTAGTGGATATATATAAGGCATGGGACCCCACCAGCGCACAAACTGCTACAAGCCACTGTGTATAATGAAATGTTGTTCATACTTGATAGAAATTTTGTTATTAGGTGATACAGAATAAAAACATAACCACACCTCTAGGATAAAAACACTCCGGGAACAACAAACCTTTAAAATGTTTATTTCACAAATGCTGCTGAAATAACATTCAGAGGGAACTGTTAACAATTGTTTCTTAAACACACACGCACAACCCTACTGGAAAAAGCCCTGTGGGCATTTTATGTAAATTCCCCTAAATAGTTCCCTAAGGGATGGATTTATTACACTTCTGCTTGATTTCCACATTGAGTTCACAAGTTTGTGAGCTCCTTAGCAAGGCATTTAGGCTAAGAATTGTGATCCAGCTCTATAAAAGCACTAGCAGTGTACATACTCAACATGGCCAAAAGTATTACACTGACAGTGTAATGGGTCTAAATATTGAGTTCACTGTCAGTGTAATGGGTCATCTGAAGCGCTTAGGGACTTGTAGTGGTGGCCTAGTGGGTAGGATACTTGCCCCTGTACCAAGAGGTCATGGGTTTAAATCCTACCTTCAGCACACCACCACTGGGTTCCTGAGCAAGACCTATGACCCTAAGTTGCTCCAGGGGGATTATCCCCTGTAGTTGGAATGGAAGTTGCTTTGGATAAAAGCATCCTCTAAATGTCTTACATGTGAACATGGCATGGCCGTAGGATGCCACCTTTTTCACAGTTTAGTGAAATTTCTGCCCTGTTGCTCTGCCCCAGCCAACTGTAAGTGATTAGTATTGTGAAATGAAAGCATTTAAGTGCAATGACAGCCCAGCCACAAAGCTGTGGACCAGCAAAATTCACAGAGAGGGGCTGCTGAGTGCTGAAGGCTGTAGAGGCTATCCTGTGTTGCATTGCTCCCTAGAAAAAGCCCAAGAACTGTGCAAGAGGAGCTTTATGCACAGTACTTGGGGTAGTTGGGGGCCTGGTGGTTAGGCAGTTGCCCCTGTGATCAGAAGGTCATGGGTTTGAATCCCTGTACTGCCAGTGGTACCACTGAGGTACTTTTGAGCAAGGTACCGTCCCCACACACTGCTCCCCAGTCGTCACACAGGTGGCTGCCCACTGCTTCATCTGGAAATGTGTTAAATGCCAAGAAAGTGTGACTATAAGGGGCCAGTTCACATTACTTTACTTTATGAAATGGGTTTCCATGGCTGAGCAGCTGCACAAAAGCCTAAGGTCGCTATGTTCAATGCCAACTATCAACATACAAAGAAATTTTACACAGTTATATACTTCCAACTTCATGACAGCTCTGGAAAGGCCCTTTCCTGTTCCAGCATGACTGTGATCCAATGCGCAATACAAAGTCCATAAAGTTATGGTTTATCGAGTTTGCTGAGGGGAACCCCAGTGGCTTGGACACAGTCCTGACCTCAACCCAGCTGAATGCCTTTGGAATTAATTGGAATGTCAAGTCTGAGTTAGAATGTATCATTGCTAAAACTCAACTTTACAATTTCATAGAAAGCTTTGCTGCATTACCTCCCTCACATACTGGAGCAGGTTGTCAGTGTTACAGCTCAGACTGTATTAAACCGCCTCTGTGGCTAAAACTGAAGACTTCAATGGATGGAATTGAAATTTTACACGATGCTAATGAGTATTTCATTGTGTTATCAATGGCAACAATTTACTTATACTGTTGACCTAACATACTCTCACCATTGATGCTTCTCAGATACACATCCAGTCACATTTCATCTCAAGACGGGACCACTGTAACTCACTCCCAGCTGGCCATCCTCTGAAGACCACTAGACCTCCACAGATGGATCAGAATGCAGCAGCTTGTCTGGTCTTCATTACACCAGACTTCTCACACACCACTCCCCTACTGAAACTGAATTCATGTGGCTGTTTGCATTAGATTTCAAATTGTAATGTTCGCCTATTGAGCCAAAAATGGTCCAGCTCCGTCTTACCTATTAGCATTGATCAGACCATTGATCAGCTCGACTTGACCCCCCACTTATCAAAGGTCGAAGACCTGCATCAAGACTTCACAGATTTGGCACCAAAGTGGTGGAACAAACTTCACCTAATTGTCAGAACTGCTGAGATCCTCACTGTCTTCAAATAATAGATGAGAGCATCTGCCAAATGCTGTAAATGTAATTGTAAGTAAAGTCTAACCTAACCTAAAGGGTACAGAGAAAAACAGAAATGCGATGATTACATTAAATTACCGGTTAGATATTAGCCTAACTGACTCGCCCTTTTCAAAGATGCAAAAAAGCTTAGGGGCACCTAACTGGCACCACATCGTATTTTCTCCACTGGAAGGGCATTTATTAGGAAACTTCCCCACATCTGTGCATGTAGGGGCACCGGTTGCAGCACTGCAACACATGTTTTCCACTGGAGGGGCACTTCTGCATTAGAAGAGCACTTAATTAGACACTTCATCGTATATGAATGGCATGGCGTGTATGAATGGCATCATCTCCTGTAGGAGTACCTAATACAGCACTGCATTCATTCTCTACTGGAAAGGACACCATTTAGGACACTGTCATGTATTGGTGGCATAGAGGGCACTTTATAATGGCTCCACTTTACACCGCTTTATGGACAACTTATAGGGCACTGCATCATGTTGCCTCCTCTAGAAGGGCACTCATTAAGACATTTTATCAAATGTTCTTGCTCTAGAGGGTACAGCATCATAATTAATTGCATGAAGGGGCTCCCTAGAGGGCACTCAACACTTTTTTGCCATTTGAAGGGCAGCCAATATAACACTTCCTCTCATTTTAGCCACTCTGCAGGGCGTTTTCATGGGGGCGCCATGGTTAGTGTTAGCACTTTATCAGTCATGGGGGCACCAGGGAGGGGCAGTTTGGTATAGTTTGGTAAAAGGACTTTAAAAACATCAGTCTGATTTCATAGTGCTGCTAAATGTTTTGCTTCCCCAAACTCTTTTTGAAAGCAGATTTCAGTTCATGCCATACAGCAGCAGGAGATTTGTGTCCAACTTTGAAGTATGAAGCACCATTAGCTTAAATTTCCCAGCACTCTAGACTGTAAGGTACTTCGTCCTATCTTTAAATATAACATATTGATCAAACTGATTGTCCACTCATCACTTTTGAGCACCTACTGACACTTTAACTCTTCTATCCACTATGCCACTTTAGCTCTCGCTGACATTAGGCTCTCCCTCAAAGAAAAAACATCCAGCCACACACACCTCAGCCGCCTTGCACATTGTCTTTATCATGTACATCTAAAATTGGTGCAAAGTGACCATTCTGTCATACATGAACACACCAAAGCACACAGTGTGAACAGCCCAAAGTCTTCCTCTGTATTTTACCCATGCACCAAGTGAAGCAGTGGGAAGGTACCTTGCTCAAGGGTAGCTCAGAGGTGCCACTAGCATCTTGGGATGGCTAAAATGGCTAAAGAAAACATTTCTGAGGATATAAGATGGCAAAATGACAAAATTGTCACCATCAAATAAATAGCACATTTACATGAAGCATGGAAAAAAATATCCAGGCACATTTCTTTAAAATTATAAGCAGGTCTCTTTAAGAAAATGGAAGCTGAAGGTGAACATATTGAATACTGAAAAAACAATACTATATTTAGTTATGGAGGCTTCTATGCAATTATCTGTTAATTATGTTTTTCAGGTTTTTTCATGATGCTGAAAAATGAATAATGTGCGTATTGGCTGTTTTGACTGGAAATTAAATGGACTATACGAGGCAAGTTTATTTATATAGCACATTGTCATACACAAGAAAAGAAAGGAGTGAAATCAGTACATAAGACAAATATTTTAAATAAGTTAAAGCAAAAGTAAAGAAAGTAATGTGAAAGTATCGAGATAAAAGTGTATGTTTTTGTGCAAGTATGACAAATAAAAGTTGTGCCACTAATTAATTTAGAGCGGTGCAAAATAAGGCAGTTTTTTTAAACTGGCAACCATTTGGGCTGATCTGATCTCTATGAGGAGCTGTGGGTTTGAATCCCAGGGCTGTTAAGGGAACCTCAGTGGTGCCACTAAACAAGGTACCGTCCCCACACACTGCTCCGCGGGAGGTGTGTTCCTGGCTGTCCGCTGCTTCACTTGATGAATAGGTTAAACACGGAAGAATTTTTGCTCTTCACACCGTATGCTGTGGTGTGTTCATGTATGAAGTCCACGTATTTACTTCCAGCAGCGGGGAACACAACGGCTGAATGCCTTTTCACCCTGTTTAGTCTCAGATTTGGGCACAACTAGCTGTCATAATCCTACTGATCTAATCCAAGCTAAAATCCATCAAATATTTCAGAAATATATTTAGGGCCCAAACCATTGAATGACTTAAAAACAACTTCATTCAGTTCTGTATCTAATTGGAAGCCAGTGTAAGGACCTGAGAAGTGGAGTGGAGTAATTCCCTGTTTTTCTCTTGGGCAGATCATTGAGAAGAGGATTGCAATGGTCAACCCGGCAGGATATAAACACATGAAAAATGTTCTTCAGATATTGATTTGACACAAAATCTCTGATCTCAGATATGTTCCTCAGATTTTTAGAGTGAGTTATAGTCTTGATTCCCATAGATTCCAGACAGGCACAAATTTGCACTCTTCCTGCTTTGTTACCAAACAGAACCATCTCTGTCTTCTCTTAAATTAACTGAAAAAATGTTGTTGCATCTAGCCCTTTACTTTTTCAAAGCATATAGAAAATGATTTTTCACCACTGAAATCATTTGGTGAAAGAGCTAGATCGATCTGTCAGTTGCATTTTGGAGAATTTGGCAGAGGAAGGTTGAATAAAAAGGGCCCAAGAATGGATCCGTGTGAGACTCTATATGACATGATGGTTTTCTCTGATTCATAGGTGTTGATAGAGAGAAAATAACCTCTGCCTTCTAAGTACATCCTGAACCACAGGAGGACCCAACTCAATTTTCTAATCTGTCTGGCAGTGCTTTATGATCGACAGTGTCAAAGGCTGCACTGAGATCCAGCAGTACCAAGACAGTTATTTCACCTGACTAATGCCATTTAATACCTTTTAGCAGATGTTTCAGTACTGTGATGTTGTCTGATAGAAAGATGAAAATTAGATATGGCGTGGTCTCCGAGTTAGCAATACTAATCTCTCATACCATAACTCTGCTCCAATGGGCTATTTTAGAATGAGTTCAACACAAGTGGTACACCGAGTAAAGTGGGACAAATAGGCCTTATATTGCATTCCCCCTTGAGTGTCAACTGAAACTATGAATGAATAAATACCACATGGGTGCTATGGTAGTCTGTTCTCACTGGCTTGGCACTGGCTCTGGGATTTTAGAACCTCTTTGGCATGCTGTAAAACAAATTGAAGAGTTATGTTTTAAGTTTAATATTAGAAAATAGAACCTGGACAACGTTTCCAACATGTAACATAAAGTAAAGAGGCATTTGGATGACGCCCTTATCCAGGCAGTCATTAGTTACAGGATAAGTCTTGTTCAAAGACATGATGGTAGAGTGGGAGGGTTTGAACCTGCAAATCACAGGCAAGTGTTTTACCCACTAGGCTACTACCACCCCACTAGCTAATTTCACAGAAGGAGTCTATAATTGTTTTATTCTCTGGACTTTTGTTTATGAGAAGTATGCAATGTCAGATGAGTCATATGTTTGTGTTCATGACTGGGACAGCTGTTTGTTGAAGGAGGGAAGAAAACATTGTTGACAGACAAGAAGACAGACACTAAAGTCATACTCTCACTGTTTCAAAGCACTCAAAGCCCACAGCCATCTCTCATTATTTTAGTCATTCCTCTGAGCTTACTCATAAACTTTGAATTTCTCTGTGCTGGGTAGAACACTTTATAGGGCATTTACAAACAAGCATGTCTCTGACCACAACCACAGTTTTCTATTGCATTTGCAGACACATGGAACTTAATACTCCTATAATTAACAAGAAATGTATCTCATATTGTCATATGTCACATTGTAGTGAGGTGAAAATTAAAACTGGAGGTCACATACAAGCAAAAGTTATGCAATTTTTTCTTTTTTTATTTTGTGAGTGTCATAGCTGAGTGGTTAGACAGAAGTAATTTGGAGTGCCTCTGTAGAAAAAAAAATGTAATAACCTTTTTTAAAAAGAATTTCTTATGAATAAGCTACATGCAACAGCTGAAATGCTGTGATAGCCTACAGCCACGCGTAGTGGATTTTATTTGCTGAACTTTTGTGCAAAATCAGGAAATGATAAAGTTCACAGCATACCTTCCACATCCTGGACTTCTTTTTTGCTGCTTTAGCAGAATCCCAGCATATACAAGAGCACAACACACATTTTTTACACCTTGCAACAATGTGGATTAAGTAGTAATCTGTTTCTGAATTGATCTGTTTGCAATCATTTGTAATATCTGAGCCCTTGGTAGAATGTTCTAGCTGGCTGCTATTCCCTCAGAACTTGGAGTGACCGCAACAGCAAATAAATACAAGGACAAGGTCTCAGACAGATCCTATGATTTACAAACAGTGTCCTCCCTACAGGGAATCGATGTTTTCAAGATTTGCTTCGTGTTTTTCTTTGTCGTCCTTCCTGTTCTGTTTTTTATGTTTCTTTTTCTTTTTGCTGGAGGACACATTCTCCATTACTGGGTAAGAGACAGTAGAACCAGTGCACTATGTGCTGAAATGGCCAATTTGTAAAGTAGCACACATTCAAACTCAAAGGAGTGTTTTATCAGGCCCTAGATTTCTTTTATGATGTTGGAGCAATTAAAAGTTGTCACACAGACCTTCTTAGAGTTTATTTATGCTGATAATGTACACTATGTATGTTTCTGACCACAAGGGGGAAAAATGAGTAAAAATAGCTCTGAACTTCCACTCTCTGCAAAACACTGTGGAACTGGAGTCCTGAGCTGATGATCCTTATATCTGATCAGGTGTTATTGAATGAGGAGTTCCAAGTCTATCTTGATAATTTTTGTAATCTGAATTTTCCAAGTGTTTACACATGAAACTGATTTACTTTTTTTTATACATGTTTAAAAAGAAGTTCTACTAATTCTGGTGCAGCCTTCTCATCTTCTTCAATATGAACCAGTAATATACACACATCATCAGTAATTAACCTACCACCATATTTAATAAATAATGAAAAAGAGATATAAATAAAGTCATGAAAATGCTGCAGTTACTGAAGGTGCATTGGGCCTGTCTTTTACCTTTTAATGGCAGCCGGTTTTGTTACAGCCATGAGAAACAGTTTTACAGACGATACACTTTGCAAATACTGACAATGTGAAGAAATGCTTTTGTGTTATATTGTAGGATCGCTTATAGCAAGGATAGCTGGACTAATATACCAGTAAGCATCCACACTTGCTGTTAACAAATGACTAGCTATGTCCTAGACCTACAAATTATAGCACCACCTACAAGTCAATAAGAACTGGGTAAGATGGGGCTGATTTACCTCTAGCCCAAACGGTAAATTCATACTGATTTTTACAGCTTTGGCTAGAGATAAATCAGGCATTCTGTTACATAGGCTGTGATATATTACATGTAATAAAATTACCATTCAAATCATTATCATTTTAACCTTAAGTTGTCTATCCTCACCTGGTGTGTTGTCAGAGCTTGTTGGGGCCTGTCTGACTGGCTCCCGTTGTAAAAACAGATTTGGTGTTGGCTTTAAATCTTTTCTAACATTAAATAAATTATAGAAAAGACGTGAAGCATGTGACTAATTTTTTGTCCATGAAGCTTACAGTAGCGCAGAATGACTTCTCATATTTATATTCTGTTTTCAGGTTTGTCTAAAAACAACTTCAGCAGCAAATCTAGGCAATATGTTAGTCAGTTTTGTATTTGAGGGAAAATTTAATTGTTATTGGTACACATACTTTCACTTCCTCCTCATATAGTTGTATGTAAATGTGACCATGCGACTAATCCGTTTGGAGCACCTGTTCTGTAACATCTTATATTCTGGTTTGAAAAGTTAGTGGCTCAATTTAAATACACTCTCTCTCTCTCTCTCTCTCTCTCTCTCTCTCTCTCTCTCTCTCTCTCTCTCTCTCTCTCTCTCTCTCTCTCTCTCACACACACACACGACACATGCACCTATCTTCTTTAATTTCGCATGGCCATTCATCTCTGTCATTATCAGCACTTACTAAAATTGCTGTAATTATAATTACAGCTTGATTCAAAATTACATTAACCCAATTATACCAAACATTAATGAATGAATGAATCTTAATTATATTCAAAGAACTTTGTATAGTATTACAATGGATTTTTCTTTTTATATAAAGGATGGCAGATGTGTTTTATGGAGCCTGGGGAACTCATTGCTTCATCTTTATTCCAAACTGCTTGAATGCACAGAAAAATAATCACTGAAGTCGTCGGTCCTAAAACAATTACTAATGTCAGTTTTCAGTGAATCAGCAGTAAACACTACTTTACATAAAGGCCCCATTTACAGGTATAGGTTAAATATTTCACAAGAGGTTAGTAACCTGTGAAAGCAATACAAATACAGTTAAATTAATGGAGTGGCTTTAACATTATTGCAATTCTGTCCTTTTAGAACTTTTCTGCAAATGTTAATGATGTAATTGAAAGAATAAGCTAAGGGGTAATAGTGCTTTTCTAGAAAATGAAAATTGGGTGTTTTTTTCTGGTTGTATGAAGACGTGGGACACTTGGTCTACATGGCATATGCAGCTTGCATATGTTTAATGTGTATTTATATTAGGGATGCACCGAAAATTCGGCCACCGAAAATATTTGGCCGAAAATGGCAAAAATTGCATTTTCGGTTTTGGCTGAAAACTTTTTTTAATGCCACCGAAACAGTGATGACGCAATGATGACGCAACCGCAGCCTGCACGCGAACTCAGATCGATTAGTCAACATTTTTTGCGTAAATGTGAACACGCCAAATGAACTCAGACCCTCTGAAATGAACCGAACTGAGACCACCTCAGGAAGTGATCTCAGTTCGGTTCGCTTTGAGTCCGCAGCACGGTTCGGTTAACTTGCGCGTTTTGAACACAAAGCTCTCCGAGTTCTCTTCGACTGTTTTTGCCCTCTGGGCTTACTGTAGGTAGCTCATGTGGTGAACCATATACTTCTAGAGGACTGAGTCCGGTTCCTTTAAAGAGGACTATATGTGAAAACACCCATATGCTATTCATGAGTGGGGCCAAGTAAAATATTTTATTTTAAATTTTATTTTATATTGTGCATTGTTTGAATGCTAAATAAATATTTTCATAGTTTTGT
>JBBPCX010000154.1:5233601-5246936 GCA_037974365.1 Hydrocynus forskahlii | reverse complement strand
AGAACCACTTTTAGTTCCTTAAAAGCCTTTCAGTAGATGGTTCAATATGCAAGCCATTTTTTCAGGCATGTGTGACAAACCTTTTTAAAGATTAAAGACATTCCACATAAGGTAAAGGTTCTATACCAAAGCCGAACAACATTAAGAAACCTTTACTTGTAAGACCTATGCCATCATTTGATTTTTAAAGTCTTGAACTTCTATTTGACCTGCTATTTCTTACTGGTACAAAACAGCCAACTTTTATTGAAAGAATGCATAAAGGATTCTCCAGCATACAGTAGACTGGGGACAGTCTTGACCTGGAGGGTCAGAGACCAGTTTTATGTCTTGTTTTCCTGCTTTAACATCTAAACCTGGTGACTGCCTGATGAGCTGGTGTGGACCAGAACTGATGACTTTAAACCTCTGTGAGCAACCTTCTTAGACACATTCTTGTTATTTATTGATATTTTTATAATATGTTTCATGCCATGTGATATTCATTATTTAAGGAACTGATAACAGGATCACAACAACATGGTCAAGTAAAGAACTGAACAGTTGCCTGATGAGTTATAGAGGCTGCTTTGTTTGGTGTGAAAATGCGATAACATCAGTCATTAATGGCTTCGTTTTGTAGAGCTTCAGCTATTAGCAACATTTCAATAAACATTTCACATAACTGCAGATAGATCTTGGGCTGCAGTGGGAAGGCTCTGTGTGGTTAAGACTGCCCCACTTACACATCCCCACTGATAAATGGGTTAATGTATTTATAAAGGGTGAGATAACATCAAGAGGCAAAAATATCTAGAAATGTCCTTGAAAAAGGCAGATATTTTTAACATGGTCTGGAGGAAATTCCCTCTTTCTGCCTGTCCTGCCCTACAGAAGGTTGCACAGTGTGCAGTCTGTGTGTGTGTGCTTCCCCGTCATGAGTTTCAAAGACTTTTATTTGTCCTGCTATTTCTTATTGGTACAAAACAGACAACCTTCAGTTAAATAATCTTGCATCAAGGTTTACACAGACATATTCCAAAAAGTTTGCTGAATTTTTCTTGAGTGAAAAGCACACATCCTCTACAGAGAACACACTTCTAAACATTTTTATTCACAGTTACTGTTTATTTGCTCAATTTAATATATTGGGGTTAAATAAAACAAAATATGTGGCCCATTTTGATGAGCTTCATATGTAAATTTGCAGAAAACAAGGTTTAGTTGTGTTCCCTGAAAAATGTGCCTCACTCATTGTAAGTTAAAACCTGATTGTACTGACACCTTCTAGTTATGCTAGTGCCTAATCAAAGATCTTCTGTGCAGCTCCTGAAGGCCTCACTAGTGTGGGAACTCACATAGCTGTTTCTACCTTTCATGAAGAAACAAACCTGATGTAAAAAAGAAAATCCGTTGGGCATTTCAAGACATTAACTTTTTTGTTTCCTATGACAATCTCGCTTTAGAAAACTCCAACTGTAGATTAAGTCAAGTAAGTCAGATAGATGTTGATTGTCATTTCAACCATATAAATTGTACACAACATTCATCCATGCCCATGACACAGCACAAAGAACAAGGACAGAAACAACACAAGACTACATAAGTGCAGGCAGGACAGGACAGGACTACATAGAGAGCAAAGAGAGAGAGTGTAACAAAAAGCAAAACAGGACAAATGCATTTAGTATGCAAGAAATGTAAAGACTGAAGTAGACACAGTACATAATTCTGCATGTCCTCTTCTCACTTTGACTTTATTTTTTATTCATTTTCACCTTCTGCTCCTATCACTAAATGTACTTGCATAATGGATGATATATGTTCTCCATTGCTGTTGGATCCCAATGCAGCCCACGGTCAGAACTGTTGTACACTAGAACACTTTGTCCTGGCCCTCATAATTTAGTTTACTTGATTCCAACAAGTATGAAAATAGACATGCACCCACTTATCTATGAATTTTTAAGTCATACATGAATTTTTAAAAATGGAATGTGTAATGTCTCAGACTGTAATTTGAGCCTTGAATTGCTATTTCATCGAGGCACAACAATGATTCTGCTATATTAACATCAGTGATGCTGTTCTAAAAATAAGCGCTTGGTCTGTAGTCTGTACAGTAACATTCACTCAGAACTTGAGTGGATTTACCACATTTTGAAGAAAAATCTAGTTGTGATTGTCATCTGTTTCCAGGGTTCTGTCATTTATTTCTGGACTGCTCTTTTTTTCTGACAGTGTAGGACGATACAGAAAATGTCAGTAGTTCTTCCTTGTGCTGCACTCACTTTTCCACTTTTTCTGTGAGTCTTACTATTACTATTTCATGGAGTCTTTGCTACACCTCAATAACTAATTTAATATAAAATAGAGATGGATAAATGATGCTCGGAAGTTATGTGGAAAAGTCAAATGTTTCCTATTACTAGAACAATGCAACAGCAACATTATTATTATTATTATTATTATTATTAATTTTTTTTTTTATTGTTATTAATTTTTTATTTATTAATGTCATGCATATGCTTACTTGTTTTTGTCATTACATTTCGAACCTGCCTTTGTATAGTACTTGATATTCAAATGAAGTATATATAGTGTCAGCATTTACAATTTTATCATGGAAACTACTCTGGTTGCTGTGTAGAATATCAGCGTCACCACAACAAAACCTCGTTTCCTTGTTTCTATAATTCCCGATGTTTTTGATGAGTGGGCTTATATAAATGGTTGAAAATTACAAGGAGCAGACTTTTACACCATTAAGTTTGAAAGTTAGGAACATTTTCTCTTCTCCTGTAATGTCAGAATTCATAAGAAGCAAAGTTTTGGTCTCACAGCATAATACAGTTCATTTCAATTACGGAGAGCTTTCCTCTTGACCTATGCTCCAACCCGACATAAAAGCTTTGATTTTTGGCTTCATTTGGAATCTGTTGCTGGTCCAGGTCTGCACACAAAGCTAATGATAACTGAAAAGCACAATGAGGTCAGCTGTGAAATAGGCTTGGTAATGTGGAAACAATTAATGATTACTCTGCTTTAATTACTTCATTCTGATCGACTGAACTGTGTGGAACTTTTGCTGTTAAGTAGGTAACACTTTTCACCTCCCTGAGCTCATTGTGCTAAATCAGGCCTAAATTTTTTACATTTATCCCTGATAGAGTTTTGTGTGTGTGTGTGTGTGTGTGTGTGTGTGTGTTTGTGTGTGTGTGTGTGTGTATGCTAAGTACATAATAAAATGTCTTTTTTCACCATGGGCTAAAGTTCTAGTTTTCAGAGATCTGATACATCGTGCTTTAGAGACTATGTTCTATATTCTGTTCGCCTAGTCGTCACACAGTGAAAGGTGATCTGAAAGTATCTGTATACATAAAATGTCTGGAAATGATCCAGTGTAAACCTTTTAGGTAAATTGATCAGATGGTTGATGTTTCACTTCTAGTTCCTTTTCCAGCTTAGTTCCAAGTAAACCTATACAGGGGAATTAGTGTTATTGATTCAGGCATGTGGGTTAACAGGACAAAGACATGTGGATCTCATGGTGGGCCTTGAGGACCACTGCTATAAAAAGGTAGATCTCCAGGTGGAAGACTGTTGATTGTACAGAGATAAAAGAATTCTTTATTACCAATTTGCATTGGTACAGCAGCAAAGTGGACAGAACAAAAAAAATAGAAGCAGTATAACCGACAGAATAAAAACCAATAGAAAAAAAAAAATTACAACAAAATTGTATAAAAAACTGTACACTATGCAAAATATTATATAAATATAGAGCACTGGAAAAAATTTTTAAATCAGTATCTCTATAAGTATGAGAACCATTCCATGCCAGTGTCTGTTAAATTCCTACACAAGCACCTCATTCTGCTTTATGAGGGACTGATTAGTGATCACCTGAATCGCATCTTATTTAATGAGGGAAAAGTATAAAAACACTGCTGTAATCGACACTCTCCTCTTGCAATGTGACCAGCTGGATGGTAAAACACTAATAGAAGAAGTATGTCAAAGGTAATTATTGCCATTTTGTTTGAGTGAACAAGAGATTTGTTTTCTTTGAGTTCTGTAAACGCTGCATCATTTCTCATATTTTGATGTTTTGTCATTTAGTTTGAAGAACAATATTTTTATTAAGAAATTAGGAGAAATATTGTCAGCAGTTTTTAAAAAAAAATTAAGGTAAAGCTGTTCAGTTCAATACTTGCACCTAAAAAACATAAAACAGTATATGTATATGTACTGTATAAAATGTATATATAAAATGTGTGTGTGTGTGTACGTACCAGACCAGACCTACTTTCTAAAAATCTGAAAGCAGATGTCATCTTGCTGCCCTAAAAGTCATTCTGGCACTTCCTCCAACATAACATGGTATTACTCCAATTCACTGAGCTCTCCGATCACACTCAAGGCGTGTACACTTGGGGATCTCAGGCTGAAGTTCTTTCATTTCAGAACAGGCACATATAATTACTGTCAATCAAAGCCCAATGTTTGGACGTTTCATGACGAGTGGATCAACAGAAATGGAATAAAATGTTTTTGCGTTAATGTAGACTAAACGTAAACGTAAGTAAGAACATTTTTGCTACAAAAGCAATGATATGTTGATATTGTATCAAAGCACAAGACATAATCAGATAATGAGAATAAATGTATGCAGTATGTAGCCTGGGTCTTAATCTCAATATCTCAGTAAATTCACTAATTTTTGCTATTCACATGATGTGTCCACAGTTCAGGAAGTGCCTCATCCAGCTCTTTGGCTGCAGTGACAGCACCGCGGTGGAGGTGAACCAGACTACAGAGCGTGCAGGGATGACCGGTGAGAGCAACATGGGAGAGATGTCGGCCATAGCTGCCCGAATTCCCATCGCCAGGAACGCCCTGCAAAAGTCTGACGAGCAGCAGAGGAATTGTTGCTCCACCGCCCAGCTCCCCATCCCTGAGAACAAAGTCTGCCCCATGTAGCAGAGGAAGAAGCTCAAAATCTGCGATGGATTTCATCATTTTTTTCTTAACAACGTCATGCTTCAACTCGAATACCCCGATGGCCATTCAGTATTAACAGCCTCACCACAGCAGTAGCAAACGGGCTGTCCTCCACCATGTCAGTGTCTTTATGAAGCAGTTAGTTGATTTTGACATTGGAAAGTGATGTGCATTCCCAAACTTCACCATTTCAATCATCAAGTGCACATCAGTAAAGGACTTACAGGAGTTTATTTATATCTTGTTAATTTTTGATATTTCTCTTTTTGAAAGCACCAGCATATTCCAACAACTTTCACACAAGTTAACAAAATGCATGTTAACTGTCTCCATAATCTCAGCTGTACTTGGTACAGATCCTGAGATGAAATGCGATGAAATGCATTCAATTTATTCTAGACAGATGGAAGGAGTTGTTCAGTCATTTCTAGAGCATGTTTAATGACTTCATTAAACATAATACATCAGTATTCTCACCAGGGCTTTTGGTAAAGTGTACGTACCCAGAGGAGGATAATCTATCACATACTTACAGGCCAGAACATGAAATGTCCCACATAATGATCTGTTCCTCGCTGGTATGATATATGGATTATATTTTCAAATTGAACAGACATCCCCTTTAATGACAGGATACAGCGGTACCTTTTAAGTTGCTATTAAAAACCACTGTGATTCACCATACAAGACCTAATGAATATGTCTTACTTGTGAAAGTGTACATTATAGAACAGACACCGTCCCAGTAAGTAACCTCATTGTATTTGAAGGTGCCATGAATGTTAGTATGTCTATAACAAAAGCAATCTAATGCCACGTGGAACTGGTATAGCACTTTTCCACTGGAACAAAGAACCGTGCCGTACCATGAACTAATGTTTTTCTGTTATAAATAAGGAGACCTGTACGAAAGCTGTACCCGAGTTGCTCGACGGCAGGGTTGAAAGTGAGCTGCAGCCAAGCTGATTGTGTCACTGCTTTCTGATTGGTTCAAATGTTATCACAACATTGCAAAGAGGCCATTGTATTTTTACTGTCCATGCGAAAAATAACTATGGTGATAAAAACTAAAAACTGGGAAGCTGATGAAGTATAAACACTACTCTCTGTTTGGGCTGAAGATATGTTTCAGTGGGAGTTTTCTATGACACTAGCAAATGTATCTTTAATGCTGTGAGAAATGTGGAGGCATAGCAGGCCATCACTGGGTTAGGTTTTCATCTCATGGGTAAAAATTAAAAACAAGACTTTAAAGACTGCAATAACAAAAGCTATGACAGGAAAAAACGTCCCGCTGGTTCTACTCCATGGACGTGGTTTTAGGACAATGAACTGTGGGGAGAGAATTGCCTGTCAGAAACACCAGGCCGAGATACACTGGAGTTCTGTGCCATCACAGTACGGTTTAGGAACAGCATGGTTCCTGTATACTAATGGAAAAGTGCATATTGGAGATAAATCAAAGCAATGATTGGAGAAATGTAAGCTTCTTAATGACTACTTCTTGATTTTCAGGCAAATAATATTGATATGATATGATGAATAATTTGTGTAAGAAACGTCAGTTATTTTTAAAGATAACAGGACAATATTTGTAATGCATGTACGCATTGACCACTTATAATCCACAACATGTAGGTTTGTATTGGGGCATTTTAGCTGAAGTCAGTCACTGGTAAAGTGATTTGTCCATGAGATATAAAAAATGTCCTTTTGCTTGGAGTATTCTAACATATATATTATTAACCCTGTATCAGTAGTGTAAATGATAATAGAGGCTTCTCTAAGCTGAAATGCGACTCTTGAATGTGTTCACAAGTTTACCTTTCCAGTTTAACCAATGTCCAGCACTTTGTGGTCTTTCTGAGAACAAAACCACTGACAAGAGGAAGAGGAAACCTTCGGATGACTCTACAGTTCACTCCAAACAAACTGCAAAACCATTGTCAAAGTAGCACAGTAGGGCTCACTGCTGACCCTCACAGGCTCGGTTGTGGCATCAGTGGTTGTAGAAGGGTCAACTTTACAGGGTGCAAAACACAACTCTTTTATCTCACTTCCCCTTTGAAGAATGTCGGGAACTGTCTTTTTCTGTCCTCTTTCTACTCTCGCTCACAGGTGCATGTTTATTCATCTATGTTTGGATGGGACTTGCTGACTGACTGTAACTTTCCATCATTCTCTCTGAGTTAGACTCTCAGAGTCAGTCAAACCAGAGAGAAAGTGCATACACGTGTACCCAAAAGAAGAAAACCTCTGAGGACCAAAACTTTATGGCTTTATGTGTAGTATTAGCCTCTGTTAAATCTGCAGCCTACACACAAACTGCATCAGCCATTAGAAAATCAACGGAACGAGGATCACAAAGCATGAATTAACTGCAGTACAACCGTGTCTCCTTTCAGATTGTCACATGTACGGACTTTGCATGTGTGTCAGTTGCTTTGAAGCAAACTCTTATAATCTCTGTGTTGTTCTATAAAGAATGGCTGAAGTCCTGGAAATTTCCTCTGTCTCTGAATATGTCACTCTCACCTTTCAGCTACTCTAGTGCTAGTTGAGTGGTTTTGAAATGGCAAAGCTTTGACTATGTTTATAGTGGAAATCCATCTAAATGACAAGTTGTAGCACTAAATCTTAAGCTCAGTTACTTAACTAGCAATGCAATCAACCAACCAATAACTCAATCAATAAATAAATCAAACCATACAAAAATGACTTTAAATGAACAGAAAAATGACAGTTTAATTTGCTTGTGTACTCATTATGTCTTAAAGTTACTAGTCTCAAGGCATGACGCTCCACCTACTAGCAATGTGAACCTTGAGATTAATAGTGTTTACATTACATTACTTAGATATACTGATTTTGTACCTTAATTATCGTGTATGTCAAATTGAGCTGTAACCAATAAGTTTGAATCCCTAAACCTTTGCTGTGCCACATTTTCACTTTTATTTTTTTCTTTTATGACTAGAATAATAGATATTTAATATATTAGCCTTCAGGTTGTGAAGAAACTGTTTGAAAATGGTCACCATGGATGAGAGGCATTAAGAGGGGGATAACATCAGTGCCGTCTGTGTCGTGTTGATGGAAGCTAATTGGTATCAGTATCTATATGAGGGGCCCAATTAAAATTTTGCGGGTGGCCCCCCTGTATTTCAAGAAATTGAAAGCAGTCACTGTCTGTGGCAGTTTTACCTTTTAGAATTCACAAAAAATGCATTTAAAATTCTGATTATGTAGCACAGGTGCAATCGTGCCTTCACCACCAAATAGCTTCATTAGATCTGTGTGACTTCCACTCTCCCAAGTCCCTCTTTTTCTTTAGCTGAACTGAACTGTTTGAAGGACAGTGGGCCAAAGCAGCATGGCCGACTCCCATTAAACTGCCTCTGTGTTCATTATGCTGCTATTACGGCACCAGTCCCTCCTGCCATGTCCCATTTACACCTTGCCGGGACTCCTCCACCAAAGTGCCATAAATAAAATGTGGGGCAGAATACCTAGGGACAATGGGGCTGCGGTGGATGATGATGAATTATATTAGATTAAATGACCAACCCCATCTCCCGCCATGCCGACACAGTTCAGTTTCACCCCATTCCTCTGATGCTCTCCTCCCCAATCTCTCACTGGCTCGACAATTATGCTCAGCAAAAGCTGCAGGAGGAGGATACTCTACTGTTCATGGTGACCAAGTACAGAATGATCAGCAACCATGTAAACAATTCACCTCAAGACTTTTAATTTAGCAGATAAAGGCAGAAACAGGCATACCAGAAAGAATTCTGTGCATGATGCCATAGAAGAACCATTTTTGTTTCACTAAAGAACCTTTCAGTTAAAGGTTCTTAAAAGAACCATTTTGAGTAAATGAGATGTGCATGTGAAGAGCTTTCATTATTTTTACTTTTACATTACATTATGAAAAGGTTCTTTAAATGGCCAGAATAATTCCTCTTTGCATTTGTGTGGCCCATTGATCGTCGTTGATGTTCATTTGCTATGCTGAAGAGGTTTTTTTTTTTTTCCAGAAAAAGAAATGTCTAAAATGAGATTTTTTAATTTTGAAAATGCATTTTTGTGCAGAACATTTTGAGCATTCTACATCAGTTTAAAAATTTATTTTAAAGTGTGGGTGAAGTGAAGTGCAGGCTAAACTCATAGCATTTATGTCAATTATGATAGTCTTACACAGCAAAAGAAGAAGAAAGACAGTCAGATTATCAAATCTGTGTGCGCGCACATCTGAGCTTCATCGTCACCTCAGAGCGCCGTAGAAGACTCTCAAAACCAGCGCCAATACTGCCAGACATTTTAGTAGTCTCACTCGAGATAAATCTTACAAAATACTTGTATATGAACAGAAATATCGAAGCAAGCAATCTGAGTGTTTACATCGAACTACAGTGATTATGCCTCCACCGGTCCAGAAACCAGAAATGAAAGAGAACTGTTTTGGTCTGTGAAACTGCTGATTCCTGCCTCTGTCCTACTGAATGTAGTGAGAAATCACTTGTCAATCAGAATCAGAATCAGAGAACGTTATTGATCCCGGAGGAAATAGCTTATGTTACAACTACACAGACACATGGACAAGAACAATATAAAATACAGGATAAGTCAAAATAAACTCTCCAGAAACTACTTCAAAAATCAAAAATGCTTAGCATTTCTCAAAGTCCGGACCCCGGTCCGTATAAGTGAAAGTGACCATTCTGTCATACGTGAACACACCACAGCACACAGTGTGAACAGCATGAAATTCCTCCTCTGCAGTTAGCCCATTCACCAAGTGGAGCAGCGGGCAGCCAGGAACACAGCGCCCAGGGAGCAGCGTGTGGGGATGGTACCTTACTCAGGGTACCTCAGAGGTGCGTAGCAGTCTTGGGAACTGAACCCACAACTTCCTGATTGTAGGGCTACCAGACCGTACTGCAAGTCATTCCGGACCCAGTCCACACATTATATAGGGAATGCATTGATGTACATTTCAATAAATTGTTGGTTTTGTAAAATATATTTTAGATTATTATGGTGATCCTGGCCTGAAATCAGCTGAAGCAACATTGTCAGCCGGTTGTATGTTGTAAGCAAATTTAATCAAAGGGATTTGCTTATCACTTGTCATCTCGGTCCTTTGACCTTATCTAGAAATTAGATTTGGAACTTTGAATATAAAGCTTGAGAACCCCTGACATATACTATCCTATGTACAAAATGCTGTGGCCAGTAAAAGAATTGTCATAAATACTATAGATAACTAGTTGGGGCCAGTTTGTATTGGTTTAAATGGCCCGAAGCATCACGCTGGGGCCATCTCGTCTCCAGGTAAGCAACACACATGCACTTGACCGTCCACATGAAGTAAAAGAAAACTGATTAATCAGACCAGGCCACCTTCTTTCTTTGCTCCATGGTCCAGTTCATGGTCTAGTAATGTGCCCATTGTAGGCACTGTGTGGTCTGTGGCTACACAGTCTCATACACAGTATACACCCACTTCAGTGAAGCAAGGTCGATTTGTCAAGCCAGTAACAGGCTCATCATCATCAGTGATGGTATCAGTGCTCTTCATGAGCCTGTCTCAAACAGTGTAAATTAAACACAGCCTGGACCAAAATGACCAGAGTGTTTAATTGGGTCATCTTTCCAATTTGCAGTAAGCTCTCCGTTATCACTGACAGGAACGTGGACAGCACACTGATGCAACACGAGCAGCTAGACAGACAGAAGAGCAGACAGGTACCCAGCAACCCAACAAACGCTGACTGGAGGGTGTCAGTATGGGTGTGTGTATTAGGGTGCATTTTTGTAGAGTCAACAATGCAAAAATAAATAAATAAAACAGCTTTCTTCATTCTGTACTGCGTTTGTGTTTTTTTAATAATTCAGTGTAAGGCTCTGTATTGGCTGTCACATAAATCTTCCGTGATGACAGAGAGTCATTTCGTCACAGTGCTGACAGCTGCAGTTCATCACCAAATTTTTCTTCTCAGGCAGGAGAGAAGGGGATGAAGAACACAGCATAGTCATCCTCTAAAGAGAAGTAAGATTGTTTACTTCAGACCACTGCAGTCTGCTCCAGAGATCAGTGTCTGACTGAACTGTACATCAGCTTTATGTCTTTTATGTTTTACATCTGCTCGAGACACATAGAAGGAGCGAATGTTTTCACAAACAAGCCCTGAAAACATTACAAAGCTTTAAATGCAGTTAGACATGCACAAAATACATATTTTCTTGCCCTGCACCAAGGAACTGATCAAAAGCAATGGAACAATGGAATCCCTCCTTAATTTTAAAGGACCCATTAAATGGATTTACATTTAAAAAAAATGTCCTCACTTTTTAAAATTAAGAAATACTACGTAACATTCATTCTCATGCACTACATACATGCAAACTAAGCTGTGTAAACATTCTATTTAGATGCACTGTTTTCACAAAATACATGACATTAGATACACTGTGTTTTGAATACATTACAGCAAATCAGGACATTTAAAATCTTAATCTTAAACCAATGCAGCAGTTTGTGAAGCAGTGGTAATTTGGCTCTCCAAACCCATTTCTAGAACACTGAAAGTAAGAACATGGGAGCTGCCTAGCTTAAAAGTCCAAGGATTGTGACATATTAAGGATTTTCTGCACTAAAGTAAGAATGGAAAAAGTTAAAATCACCATCCATGCATATTAAATAGTCAAAATATATTATATTTTAGCATCTGTGTTTTTAGTGTGTCGTCTATAAGCACATAATATTATTATAAGTGTGGAAATTGTGCACCTCCCATAAAAGGAGGAGGAGAAGAGGAAGAAGAAGAAGAAGAAACAGGAAAATGATGGATGGGGAGGAGGAGGAGGAAGATCAGAAGAAGAAGAAAGGAGGAGTCCAAAATTACGGAGGAGGAGGAGGAGGAGGAGGAGGAGGAAGGAGGAGGAGGCGATAAACGAAACGTGCTTAGCTTTACTTCCAGTAGTTCTTTCCATGGATGGCCTCGAGATTTCTCACATTCTCGACAGGCGATCAGCGTGGTCATTACCTTTTTAGCCTGCTTTTATTGTCATGGGTCTTGTCTGCGGTCATTTCCTTAACAGCAAAGAGTGACTGGATCCTTTCTTTTATTTATTTTTTATTGTGTTATTAGGTCCTCAGAAGTGACATGTTTTTATCAAACCTATCACAGTCCACTGCGATGTTGTCAGGTGTTAAAAAGCCTCCAAAAAAAGCAAATTACAGCCTGAGTTCCAGCTACAGTGGCAAGACATCTCTTTTTCTTTGTAAACTGGAAATAGCTCAATCTCTGCTAACTATTTGGAAATTGCTGTTATGAAGACTGTGGGGAGTGTCAGCTCAGCAGGAAATATTAAAGACAACACAAGCCGCCTCAGGCCCAAAACAAGACTTGCATATGCTTCTGTTTATGTCAAAGGTCTGTTTTCATAAAGAAGCTGTTGACAAGAGATTGCTCCATTATTCCTTTTAGAGCCTGTTCCTATGGCACGGCCCCCCTTGGCAGTACAACAATTAGCCATAACATTAAAACCACCTTTCTGCTATTGTTTAGGTCTCCTTGTGCCACCAAAACAGCCCTGATCTATCAAGGCATGGGCTCTATAAGACCTCTTGAAGATGCTGTGGGATCTGCGCTAAGGCTTTAGCCGGCCATCGTGAAAGTCCTGCAACTTGCGAGATGGGGTCTTAAAGGACGGCACTAGTTTTTCCAGCACATCCCACAGATGCTCGATCAGAATGAAAAATTCTTCATCAAACATTTCTGAGCAATGTCTGTAGTGTGGCAGGGCACATTCTGCTAAAAGAATACACGGCTATTAGGGAATACCATCGCCATGAGTGAGTGTTCTTGGTCCGCAATAATGTTTATGCAAATGGTACATGTCAGAGTTTCTGGACGTGAGGTTTCCCAGCAGAACATTGCCCAGAACATTAAACTCCCTCCTCCTGCTTGCCTTCATGTGCACATTGTAGGTGCTTTTCAGCATTCAGTATAGGCACACTGATCAATCTTCAGCTACTCAGCCCAAAACACAACAAGCCGTGATGCACTGTGTGTTTGGACAATTTGCAATCACCATGAGCCAGTATGAACGATTTCAGAAATTTGTGCCACAGCTCTTCTGTGGGATCGGACCAAACGGGATAGCCTTCACTCCCAATGCGCATCAGTCAGCTTTGTCCATGCCCATGACTCTGTCTCTGGTCCACCGGTTGGCAATTTATAATTCTTTAGTGCTGAATTATAATATCAGTATTAACATTCTAGCACTGCAGGAGTTCAGTGTAAACTGTACAGTATGTGTATGGGTTTACCTTTACATTTT
>JBBPCX010000154.1:5184684-5221128 GCA_037974365.1 Hydrocynus forskahlii | reverse complement strand
GGGGGGTGGGGGGGTTGTGAGCACTGTGTATATCTATTATCATTTGCGTATGCCACAATGTACCTCATTGTGTTGTCAAGTATTGTTTGCGTATACCAGTCCCAAAACTCTTCTGACAAGTTCACACAGCCATAAATGTGGAGCCATATGTATGAGATTTATTGCTACTTATTGTTATCCCAGTTACACAGTAACTAATTCCCAAGCATAGCAGATCACACATCAGCACAGCACTGATGAAAGCTGTCCAAACATTCCTCTATGTCAAACAGATCCGTCTTTAATTACCTAGATGAATCAAGTTAATCACTAAAACATGAATCTGATTGCTGGATTAAAGGAAATTATTTCAGAGCAATTCCAATTTAAGTAGACATTCATTGACATAATGACCATGCTGCAAGTGATGGTGCCTGAATTTGTCTTAATAAATGACATTTATCCTCCTGGCCTGGTGTATTCCTCTGAAGTATTAAAATTAATGACGCATGTGACATGGCAGACTGCCCCCCCCGGACCCAAAAGTGCAACAAATTGACTGAAACTCTCTAGTTAATGTAAATGAAACCAAGCAAGCAGACAAAGAGTGAGAGATCTGTTTAATGGAGCTTCAAGGGTAAGTATGCTTCAGTCCACTTATCCTCTAACCCACACACGTAAAAAAACGACTTTCCACCCTATCTGCCCATGAGAGAGGATAAAAGTGTGTGTAGGCATTCATTGCAGGTTTCTCTGCATTAACCAGACATCAAGAGAATTTATTTTAGGTGTCAACACTTGTGATTGTTTTCTGTAGGAACTGTTGGTGCAAACTGTGTGTGTGTGTGTGTGTGTGTGTGCACCTGTGACAGACACAGATTTCCTAAACATAGTTGATTGGCAAAGGCAGGTTTATTGTCTAAGGTTTGCTTCTTTGGTTTTAGACTGGAGCTTTAAGGCTAGCATTATAGATATCTACAGATTTATCAAAAAGATTCTGGGTGAGGTCCATGTGGCACGACAAACTGGAAGGAGACCAAGAGGCAAACCCAGGACACACTGGGAGGATAATATACTGTATCTTGGCTGGCCTGGGAACAGTTTGGGATCTCCAGAAGGAACTGGTACATGTGGCTGGGGTAAGGAACATCTGTGTAGTCCTTCTTGGCCTGCTAGCACCGCAACCAGGTCCCAAGCAAAAATAAATAAATAAATAAAATAAAAAATAAATGAATGTACACATTTTGGATGATGTACTCCAGTGCAAAGTAGCAAGCCTCATTCACAAAATATGTCTTTGCCATTGTGAGCTAGGAGAAAATTGTGTTAGTTAAGACATCCTGCTGTGTTCTTTTTTTTGACCAGTGCTTTTTGTGTGACGTCATGACATCCAGTGATTTGATATATGTTTGCTTGTTCAGCCTACAGGTGTTTATCCCAGCAGTTCATGTTGAAATTATAAGGAGTGTTGTAGCCTGGATTGTTTTTTTGATGGTAGCCACTCAGAACAGTGATAAATTACATACAGTACTGTGCAAAGGTCTAGAGCCACCCGTCATTTTCTATATTTCACTTTGAATCTTGTTGATCTTGATGGTGGAAAAATACTGTTTTCTGCCTGTCAAACTGTCTTATCTTTGACATTTTAAGTGGATTAAACAAATATGAATTAACGTTTTACCGTGGCAGGCTGCTAAGTGTCTAAAGATACCTAGATAAAGGAGTTCCAACCTCTCAGCATTCAGCACCACCAGTATACTGATCACCGCCTGATCATCTGGAATCATCTGCACCTGTTTCTTCACTAGTTCTGGACTTCAGTTAGATGTGCTTTGTTCTGTTTGAATGATTCATATGTAGGTCACTGTGTGTTTTAACAAACAAAAAAACATTTATTTGAAGCTGGTGAAGCTACAGGGACTGGGCTGAAAATTAGTGTCTCTGAAAGTCCCCAAGACTAGATTACAAAATAAAAGAAAGTCAGATTTTTTTGGAAGCTAAATATGAAGAAATGAAGAGGTTGGAAATGGTCATGTGAAGGCACACCTAACAAATGGACCTCAGAGAAAAATCTGAAAAATTCTGAAAAATGTAAGATATAGCACTTTCAAAATAGCACATGAATAACACCAAGAGTGCTGTTAATGAATACATAATTGGTGTAAACATCAGTGTGGTTTTGATACTTACCTTCCAGGTAAAAGTCACAGAAAAGCTGTCAGTTCTTTCCAGTCCCTCATCTCAGACTCTGCAGAAGTGTGGAGCGCCTCCTGTACTCAGTCTCCTGCCCCGCCTGCCACCCTCTGCCACCCCCAGCAACCCAGCTGCAGCCTCCCGGAACAACGGCCTTGCCAATGCAGAGCGCCTCCTGTTGGTTGCAAGAATAGCAAGCAAAACAACTGTCAGTGAGGGACAAAATAAGACAGTTATCAAGCCAAATGAAACCTGACTAAAATAGTACATCATGCGCTGGGCCAGAAACTTTATTGCTGTGAAAGGAAGAGTGAGTTAATGTGGTGGATTCAGGCATCGTGCACTCATAACGGAAAAGTGCTTGATAGACTTCGTCCTCACTGGTTCACGAGTTCAAGTGAAACATAAAACTGAAGCTGGGCCATTTATTACACTCTTAACTCTTAACTCTGAATTTCCTAGCATTTGAACACAGTAATGAGAAAGAGAAAGAAAATTATGATCCATGGATTCATGATGTGATTATAGTGGAGAAAAGGGGTGTGTGAGGGGAAGATTTTGTTTTCAGGACTGGCATTTCTCAAACATGAAGTCTCAAACATAAAGGGCTCGCATCAGGGAAAACAACAGATTTTCCCCACTTCAAAAAATAATACAAGAGCAGTAGCATGTAAGCTTATATGGCCACTAAGCTGCAAAAAACAATAAAAAAAAAAATACTGCTACGGGTTGTTTTAGACTAAGTATTGTCTACCTCTGTACTGCCATTTGAATGATGCACATTACAGGGCAGCCAATAAGACCAGAGGTTACATATTTTACATATATACCTGTTTAACAATATGTTTAATTCTGATAGATAAAGCTCTGTTGGAAATGGTGAAGTAAAGTAAATAAAGAAAAATCCGCATAAATACCTTACATGAAATAAAAGGAAAACAGCATTAGATTGTTTTTACAGCATATCTGCATTCAAGAACATCTGTATTCCCTGCAGATGAGGAGCTTATGAGCTGACACAGATCTGCTGATCTGCCACTGACAGAGATAAGTAAAGGCCTCTATTAAGTATTTACTGAGCATAACTGTTCTGGGCTCATCCTGTTGGAAGCTGGTTAATATGGATTCATTTGAAGCTGGCGAGAGAGAGAGGAGACAGTGTCAGCAGGACCCATATTTCAGTTTAGAGAATAAGAGACACAGGAGTGCTTTGGGGATAAGAGCGTACTTATCAAAGACAGGCTTTAGGATGATACCCTGCTATAAGTGGTCCTTCTTCACCTTCCAAAAACAATATTAAAGACTTTCAGATAGCCATCCAGAAGTGCCTCTCTTGCATGACTCAATGTAAAGCAAAAAAAGCTGAGCCCTTAAACAGACTGTTACAGGTCTGCTAGAGATACACACTGCTGTACATCATAAAACCAGCAAAAAAAGGAACCAAAAAGATGAGTTAGATGCATTTTCTCTAGACAATACATCCAATAAGATAACATCCGGTGTTAAACCCTTATATGGGCTGAAGCCTTAACAAAAACACTTGAATGTATAAGATCTATGGAAATTATCAGCAATGTGATTTTTTCCTTAAAAATATTTCTCACTGCATATAATAGTTTACATGCAGAATCTTGAATAAGCCAGTGAATGATATGCTGTTATTTCGGATGGTTGACTGTGGACAATAGAGCTCCAGAGAGCATCTGGTTTTATTATCAGTTTTAGACCACAATGTTACTCGCATAGTTTCTCCATTAAATATGTATCAAGCTTAGAACGTGGCAGAGAAGAGCTCCTTCTCTAGTTATTTGAAGATTGTCTGTCATATTTATATGACTGTGGTGCTAAAAGTTGGTCTCAGCCTTGTCCAAACCCCAAAAATTTGCTGAAAGGGATGGACTGAAAGGATAGAATAAAAAAAACAACAGCGATTCATCAGTGACTTTTAGGCCCTGTTCACACCCGGCCTTAACATGCTTGTTGGGTGATCTGATCACAAGTGGAAGGTTTCACATGCCTCTCAAGTGACCGCTTGTGATCGGACCTCTCTTCCCTGCTCTATATTCAGGCTTTCCGTTTGTTAAGACCAAATCCATTGTTCGAGCCATCATTAGTGGATGATGAAGAAATCAAAACAATACTGAAGAAGAAGAAATGAAAACAAATAATTTGTTGGCATCCACTTAAGCAGAGTTGAGTAGGTGGTTCTTCAGCGTGGCCCACATTTACTAAAAGGATGTGACCACATGCCCCAAAACCACATTCAAATGTATTCTAAAGCAATGGTTCTCAACCTTATCAACATTAAGGCCCACCTATCTATCATATTGTTTAAGTGTGGCCAATGTCTGCAAAATTGCAAAAATTCTATGTATGCACACTGGCTCTCCTGTCAGTGGCCTCTAGTTTTGTGTGGTAGCTTGTCATGCCAACTCTCAGTGCTAAGTGTCCAGTTCTCTGCGGTTGTTTTGTCCTTGTGGAGGAGTTCTACACCACGGAGGCAGCTGCAACTTGCCACGAGGGGAAAGAAGGAAAAAAAAAGAGAAATGGGCGCTGTTTCCTTGTCTAAAGAGAGAGAAGGAGAGAGAAAGAGAGGGAGAAATGGAGATAGAGTCCTGTGGGACTTGCCTCTGGTACAATTACCTGCCTGCTAGGCAGCACTGCGTCCTCAATGTGTCAGAACTGATCCGTCACCACTGCACACCCACACCATCACCTTGAATCACCTTGACTGACAGCCAGCAGATTGGCACATAGAGCTCTCCTGCTCACCCTCCAGTCCCCTTCCTACCGCCTCTGAATTCACATTTCAACCAGAAGCTCCAACCACCTCTCTCAAAGTGGTGCTGTTACTACTGAAGGCTAGTCCGGGCTTCACACTCTCATGCGCTTCATGAAAGCTGCTTCATTGTGGTGCAACTTTCCTCTGTGCTGAAGTGACACCCCAAGTCAGAACCATGCAGGCCAAAGCCAAGGCTGAGGCAGCAATGTGGCACATGTGTCTCCACACAGGTTTCAGCAATCTGATCAGTAACACTGATGCAACCTGCTCTGAAATCTTCTGGCCTGCATTCAGCTCTGCAGCTGATTCTGAGATAGAGACTGAGAGAGCCTGAATAAATTTTGGCTTGTAACAAAACCTCTTTTTGTTGATCTGGTAACTTTACAGGAGAGGGTAAAAAATGTGCTCATGCCGCTGGATTCCAACCTAGGATAAATGTGACTGAATCTTTTTTATGAAATTCCAGACTGCATTTCAGTACACGCTATGAAAAACGAAGAAAAAAGCTTTATGAAAAGCTGAGTAATGTCCATTATGACAAATAGCGGAACATCTTGAACATCAGAGAGGTTTTTACAGGAAGATCAGACTTGACTTATAAATGGGAAAAAAAGGTGTTTGTTCTGTTTATAAGTACTACAACAATAATAAAAATAATTTAGAACATCTTGCATGTTTATTTCATTAAAAAAACTGAGCGTTTAAAGTTTTTCACCGATGACATGGCTCCAAGAACCGAACTGAACCATGACAAGGGTAACAGCTACAATACACTTGATTACTTTTGTAGAATATCAGTCATGATGAGCTGTTGAATTGCACTAGCTTGACATAATTTGGTAGAGATGATCAGTAATTCACATATTTATCAATCATTCCCTTTACGTTTTTAAGCAGTTGAACCCTTCAACTCCAGCTCTCACAGTGCGAGAACACGAGGCTCTGCAGACAGACTCCCTGTACTGAGCTCACAATGTGATGTTCATGGGTGAGTACAGTTCACTCGAACGCCTGCATTTCCACCAACAGCCCCTTCCTCAAAAATGCTTTATCCCCTGTGACTGTCTGCCTGAGTGTATATGTGTCCACGCCACCCTTTCACAGGAAGGGGAAAAAAGTGAAGCTCACTTCATCTTTTTTCTGTTTGCTCTTGTGAAGGACAATTTGACTGTGTATTCACGGGAGTGACTGCAAATGCTTGAAAGCCTTTTTAAAGACTCACACAGTGAAAGAAAATGTGCTTCAAAAGTAGGAAATGGGATGAAAAGATCATAAATAGACATGTGATTGTCAAAGGACTATGTGCGGTGAGAATATTGTAATTTAGCAATTGAAATTTCAAATCTGCGACAAAAACATGCACACAATTAGTGAAATAGCCCTAATTTGAGCCATGATTAGTCATTTGAGAGACAGGAATATTTTCATGGATGGAACTTTCATGTCCACTGTGCTGTTGTCTTTAAAAATAACTGAATGCCAGAATTGTTTGAACTGATGAGTTTGACAAGCTCTGACAGTGACAGGTTTGAAGTGCTGGTCTGTAATCACACATTCATGCAGAGACGACATGTTCTCATTATGTTCAACATGTTAAAATACACATAACTTTTTAAAGTTGCACAAAGTGAGAGAATGAGAGGCAAACTCTTAACAGACACGAATACATAAAATTCACCTGAGAATGATCCGTGTTGTGTAGAGACCAAACATGTTTTGTTTCACACACATAACCTACAAGAAGATTTGGCTGGCAGGAGAATAGTGATGCACTGGAAGAGTCATCAGAAGGTGATCTCATCACAAATGTATGCAAGAAAACCTGTTTTGCAATTACAGGCATTTTGGAATCAAGTGCTTAGGCCATATGAGACAAAAATGCAATCACCAAAAGGATCACTGGACAAAATATAAACATCATAATAAAAACCTGTGAAGCATGGGAGTGGATCTCTTATGCTCTGGGGTTGTGCAACAGCAAGCAAAGACAGGTGATACTGTGAAGGGAAAAATATTCTACTATACAGCTATGGAAAAAATAGAGACTGCTGCAAAAATGTTCAGTTTCTCAGGATTTATCTTGTAAGTATTGAACTGAACAGCTTTGCCTTTTTTTGTTTTTAAGAACTGCTGAAAATATTTTTCCTAATTTGCAAATAAAAGTATGGTTCTTTAAAGCATAATTTTAAAGGAAATGACAAAACGAGAAATGATGCAGTGTTCACAGAACTTGAATAATTTGAAGAAAACAAAAATCTCGTTCACTCTTGAACAAAATGACAATAATTACCTTTGATGAACTTCTAGTAGTGTTTTACCATCCAACTGGTCACGTTGTGAGAGGAGAGTGTTGATTACAGCAGTGTTTTTATACTTTTCCTCATTAAATAGGATGTGATTCAGGCGATCACTAATCAGTACCTCATAAAGCAGAATGACGTGCTTGTGTAGGAATTTAACAGACACTGGCATGGAATGGCTGTCACTCAAAAAGATGCTGATTTAAAAATAAATTGCAGTGCTCTCTTATTTTTTTCCAGAGCTGTTTATTAATAAACCCTGGAAGTAAATGTTACACAGTCGCTGAAGATAGTGAAGAAGAAAAAAGCATGGATACTACAGCATGAGAATAACCTTATCTCTAATCCAATTCCACAGAAGAGATACTATAGCACCAATGCTGGAAAAAGTTAATGCCATTATAGAAAAGTGACAGGGACTTGAATCATCTGCTGCAAATGTCCTCAGAGGTCTTGTGAAGTTCATACCTGGGTTAGAGGAAGACCTTCACGGTACTGAGCAGATGTGTTTAATGTTACAGCTGATGGGTGTATGTGTCTGATTCCTACTTGATCGCTCCATTCCAGTGTGAGTTCCTCCCCCTCCCCTCTCTTCTTCTTTGTCTGCCCTGCCTCTCAATGATGTCTCTGATTTTCTCCATGACAGTCTCATATTCTTTCAGCTTCACCTGCCGGTCCATCTGTAGCTTTTTCTTGTGTGCCCCCCCCACACACACACTATTGTAATTTCTAGTTGTTATGATTGTTTTTCTATTAGGCCAGGATTATGCATATATAATTGTATTCATTAATCATTCTCATCATTCTCTAAGCCAAACCCTAAAGCCCAGCTCTATCCCTAATCATCACTTCTAGTAGCATGAGGGGAAACTAGTGTACATCTGGACGTCAGGTGTGTAGGTTGTCCAGTGTAGGTACAGAGGAAGCTGTGATGTTTTCAATTTTTCTCTCCCTGACTATTTCTCCCTCTCTTTATTTTTTGTCAAGGGGCCAGTCAACCCAGAACAAAAGAACAGTTGATTCCCCTCACTCACTACCCCTCTTTCTCTCTGTGTTCTTGGCATGAGAGTGGTGAATGGCTGTGTGCCCAGAAGAGGTCCAGTGAGAGCAGGCGGTTCCATAATGAGACGCAGCGAAACCAGTTAGGCAGAAATCTACAGCTGTACAAGACCAAGACTGATCCACAAACTTTCAACTGACACCCCTAACAACATATTACAGCTAAAGCTGTTTCAGGGAGAGAGAGAGAAAGGGGACAGAGGAGGATAGACTGAGGCTAGACATTCCTGAGAGAGTGTAGACACCATGAGATCTCATGCCAGTGCCCTCCAGAAGTACAGAACAAAAAGGCTATGAAGAGCTGTTGTTTATCAGCTCCATCATACACTTAAAAGTTCCAAAAATTTGAACCTTCCAGTGAGATATTAAAGAAAATATATTTAGAAAACAAATCTTAAAAAACAGACGGGTTACTATTACTGGCACCCCTAAAATTCATAAACAGAATCTAACTTTTGACATTCATAGTTTACCTCTATTTTAATTTGAAGCACATTCAAATCTTTAGGAATACTTAAGTGTTCACCCATGAATTTCTATTTCACTATGAGGTACTTATAAAGCATATTTAATATTGATTCTTGATTTGCAAGCCAAACATCCATCCATCAGCAGAGGGAAGAAGTATGTAGTAGAACTAGAAGTACTTTATTTGTCACACACAAAAAGCAGTGAAATACAGCTTCTAAATGTAACCAGTCCTAACTTACATACACATAGACAAACACTATGAGCTCTGGACATGAGAACATCAGCGAAAACACAAATGAACTGAGACAAAAGGTTGCTGACCTTTATTTGTTAGGTTCGATGACTGAGCTGGAGCAGTCAGAGAAATGGACAAAATGTTCTCCCAACATCACATGATGGAGGAAAACTGCAGGGCTGGTGTTACATCCTGGGGCCACCAAGGGTCTACAAATGCCATTTTTATGCTAAACTACTATGAAGATTTGCCATTAGAAAGCTTTTGCTGACAAATCACAAACATACTCATCTGGAGTTTGGTACAAATTACGTGAGTGAAGTGAAAGTGAAGTGAATGTGACCATTTTGTCATACAAGCACACAGGAAATTCATCAAGTGAAGCAGTGGGCAGCCAGGAACACAGCGCCCGGGGAGCAGTGTGTGGGGACGGTGCCTTGCTAAAGGGAACCTCAGATGTGCTGCTAGCAGTCCTGGGATTCAAACCCACAACCTTCTGATCACAGGGGCAACGCCCTATCCACTTGCCCATCATCTGAAATATGAACTGTTTTTGTACTGAAATCACAGCTTGAACTAGTAAAATTATACATTGTGAGAATGCACAAACTGTATATAATTTATAAAACAATTATAGCCTAGATTATCAACATGTTATCTTAACTTTAAAGTGTGAAATAGCAAGAAATAACATGGAGCTTGTGAAATTTAAAGCAACCTATATATTTTTGTAGGGGACAACACAGTCACAACTAACTGGCAATACAGCACACTATGTGCCCTGTTTAAGCCTCAAACCAGAAAAGGGTGACCTTCTGGTCTCCTGGGACAAAATAACAGGCCTACTATAATATATGTCGCTAGAACTATGAACAGCAGTGGGTTTGATGAGCGGATGAAACATAAAGAGGCTTTTGATAAAAAAAAACCATGGTGGACCTGTGAAGTCCTTGGGTTAGTTTAACTCTAAAGGTTTAAGAAATATTTTAAGATGCACAAAATCATGGCCCCAAATTCAGAATTGTCGGACCTAGGCCCCTGAGAGACCTAGAGATTCCAGATGGAGGTATGGCCTTTGCTTCCTTTTTATGTTCCTTTCACCGCATCCAGCATTGGAGCAGACTCGGTGTTGAGTGTTACCATGGAGAGGGAGAGTGCACAAAGACGATGCAGGGGTTTCAAGGATTGTTACATTTACTTTTGAAAAGGGTTTCATTTTTTATAGTAATTTAACATCACTTCAGATTCACCTAATTTTGAAGAAAATCAAATTGACAAACAACAATGGTTATTTTAAAGAGTGTTATGTTCATCTTTGCCAAGGGTGCCGATAATTCTGGTGGGCACTTTGCATTTAGTCCTTCCTGAGTGTGTGTAAGACTCTTCAAGTGGGTCAAGGTGGAGCATCAAGCTGGTATAGTGAGTCACACTGTGTAGGGCATTTTGTAAGCACGGCAACAGAAGTGCAGCATCTCTGCTTCAGTACACCAGCACTCTGCTCTACCCCTTCCTGAACCCACTTTAATAAAGTACCCACCAGACAGCAGATATTTTCAATTTTCAAATGTCATTTTTATTATTTTAAACTGTGATTGCTAATATATTTAACAAAAGAAATTGTCTTTGTTTAGGCTGTACTTGATGAAGCAACTTATTTTAGAAAAAAGAAAAAGTAACCTGCTCTTGTAACCTGTCATTTTAACCTCTTTACCTGTGTGTGTGTGAGTGTTCGGTGAATGAATATGTGTAAACATATCTATATGTACGAGTGTGTGTTGGCACCTCTTCTCCCAGCTGTAAGACAGTAATTCAGGTCTGGCTGTCTGGCTTCATTTTCCTCCTGTAGAAAGTGCTCTGATTTCTCCACATGGCCCAGTTGTCTCTGTAGATCCTGAATTTCCACAGCATGAGTGTCCTCTTCTGAGCAAGTTTCCGTGTCCTAGCCTTTTCCCTGACACACACACACACACACACACACACACACACACACACACACACAAAGAGGTAAAAATCAGGTTGTTTGCTCTTTACTAAAAACTTTTGCTTCATTATATGTTTTAACACACATACACACACACACACACACACTCACATACATACATACACACACACATATACATGATACCCAGCAGTGCCTTAGACAAAAAAACTCGATTAATCCTGGGATTAAGGCTCTCCTCAAAAATGGGGTCTCCAGATCTAGAAGGAATTAAAGAAAGTGCAGCGAGTAGGATAAGGGATGAAACAGGAGGACAAAAAAATTGAGGAACGATCTAAACATTTTCTTCAAAGGATTTGATCAGTAGTCTGACCCTCCCCCTGCCCAGTCCTGACTGCAACCCCCATCATCCTGCATGGTACCAGTGCTGAAAACCCTGCACCACAAGACCTCAACAGCTTCAGACTAGTGGCATAAACATTGGACTTTTTGAAGACACTAAAGGGGACCAAAGGGCTGGTGCTGAGCCTCTGCATGTGCAGACACTCTCCTTTTATACCAGTGAACATCCAGGGTGTATTTTAATCTTATTTTGATCTTATTTTATTTTAGTCTATTTCTTATGACTATCTTTTTCCTATATCTTTAAGTAATCTCAAGACTTGGTTATCTATTTTGAAATTTTGCACAGCCTTAGGTGTGATTTGGGGTACATTTCACTGCGCGTTGTACTTGTATAACTGTGTATGTGACAAATAAAGAATCTTGAATCTTGAATCTAGACAGTGGGATGATAAACTCGATACAAAGGCATTAAATAAGAAAGGAGAGAGCAGACTATCTCCTGACTTTGCAGTGTAGGGGACACTCCTCGGGCCCTTTTTTGACTTTGTGGTGGCATCAGACATCTTCTACTGAATGGTCTGCTGGGGCGGCAACATCTCGACTACTGACAGGAAGAGATTTTTGGTTAAAAAGAGCAGCTCTGTCCTGGAATGCCTGCTCAATTCAGCAGAGGTAGAGGGACAAAGGAGATGGATAGCTAAGCTGAGAACATGTCCCACCTCAGGCAGGACACTCTGATAGAACTGAGGAAGTCTTTCAGTGACAGGCTGCTTCAACCATGATATGTGAACGAGAGACCTTTTTTTCGGCTCCTGTCTGACTTTTCAATCTGCTGCCATTAGATCACACACACCAACACCGATAGTTCACTTGTGCAATATAACTGTAAATGTTTACTAAACTGTGTAATGTTTTATATATTTTAATTAATTTATTTGATGCTCCTTGCGAGCCCCCTCCCTGCAGTATGACTGATGACCAATGAAGGATTATATTATAACATTACATTATGTTTTACAGAAACGCACATGCACCTATTATATATATAAAAAAAGACCATGTATGCAACAACAAGCCAGTTTATCACAAAGACCTACCTTGTATCAACACACATTTACTATTTTTACCAGCTTCACTTACCATATCGGTGCACTTTGCAGATAAAAACTGCAGGCCATCAAATTCTCATTTGTTTCACCACCTTTTACACCTTTCATCAAAGGTGAGAACACCCACAAGACCACCAGTGAGAGGATCACAGCAGTGACAGTGGTGTGAAATTGGCATGTTAGAGTGTGTGACAGCAGTGCAGACATCAATAAGCAGGGTAAAAGGGGGCTAACAAATGACTGACAGGCAACCTTTGTGTATGTTTTCTCATCTTTGATGAAAGATGTTAAAGAGGGTGAAACAAATTTGATGGCCTGCAATTTTTATCTACAAAGTACACCTATATGGTAGGTGGAGCTGATAAAAATAATGAATGTGTGATACAAGATAGGTCTGTGTGATAAACTGGCTTGTTGGTACATACATGATCTTAATTTATGAGAAGTGTAAGTCTCTGTTGTTGCAGCTTTAAGAAGGCGATGAGAATATGAGCCTGCATACTTGTATCTAATTGCTACTTTTCTGTACAGAGCTGGCTCTGGTGCTGCACTGCACAAGCTAACCTGTGGCACTATTTACTACTGCCAGCATTGTTTGTACTGTTCTTTCTTATTTATTAATTTATTGCTTTTGCTATTGTTTTATACTACTGTTGTTCTATTTGAATTGTATTTAGTGTCTCGTGGTTAGGGCTTCGTCCCTGTGATCAGAATGTTGTGGGTTTGAATCCTAGGACTGCTGGTATCATCAGTGAGGTTCCCTTGAGCAAGGCACCGTCCCCACACAATGCTCCTCAGGTGGCCCTCGTTGGTGGCAGCCCCCTGCTTCACTTGGTGAATGGGTTAAATGCAGAGAAAGAATTTCACATTGTTTACGCTGTGTTGTGTTCATGTGTGACTATAAGGGACCACTTTACTTTATAGCATAGAGAATGGAAGTTGCAAATAGTTGTGACAATAAAGATAATCTATTCTATTCTCCACTATTCTTTACTAGCTTCACAACTTTATAGAGAGAGAAGAAACTCCCTCAGTAAAAGAGTTTCCCAAGGTGACAAACAGAACGGCACTTTATCAGCTGCCCTCATTGAGCTTCTCCTCTGAGCAGCTTTGCCTCTGTAGAGCTGACAGTAAAACAGCTCCTGGTTATGTCAAACAGACAAAAGCAGAGAAAAGGCCGTAGAGAAATAAAAACTGAGTCACAGGGGAAAAGAATGAGGCCGCTTTTCAATACCTGATGAGAGTGTATTCACTGGCCTGCTGCAGGACTCTCTCTTTTTGCAGACAAGTCTCCTGCAGTGCCTGAGGATTCGAAAAGACCTGCTTCATCAAATGTGCAGATTATGAATTCACCACATCTAGGGCCCCCTTTGTCGACACAGCATGCATCATGTTTCAATTAGCCTGAGAACAATTTCTAGAGCTTTCAAACCTATCTTTTAAATGATCAGACAACTACTTTCAATCTAATTCCAGTATGTTTTTTTTTTCTGTTGCTCCTCTCTTGCTTTTGCTGCACATCCGAAAGGAACTTCACCTTTTCTCCTCCTTTTTATTTGCCTAAAAGATTCAAGACTGCACATTACTAACAAGTATTTCAGTAAAGTTTTTAAAGGTTCATGTAATATCCATAGCTGCATTACCATGGATTTTCAGAACCCAGGGTGGAGAAGAGTAAGTAAATGTAACTCCGTGTTTCAGTTTGTGTGTAGATTGTGTCCATTCGAGCTCCTGATAAAAGAGCAAGGGATTTCCGTTTTGCTTTTCTATCCAAATACACTCCCGCTCTCCATCTTTTCCGTACACGGCTTTGCAAAAGCAGGCACAGAGTAACCAAAAAGCCTATCAGCTGATCAGCCTTCTCTCATTCTATTACTGAACGTACTGCACTACACAAGCTGACATTCTGATGTACGCTCTGCTCAAGGTATTATTTGAGAATTTAAAAATCATATCTTTTTCTGAATATTAAAGGCTTCTGTGTTCTATGCTTCACAGAAACATGCATTGCCAATCTGTGCACTTCCATATCTCTCCTCTGTATCTGGCGAATGCGGGAGCTCCACCTTCTACGATAATCACAGTTGTGCCACAGGCTGAATGCACACTCTCCAGGCTTGCTGGGGGATTAACAGGTTGCCTTTAATTCTGCTTTGTATCAGAGTATTTCTTCCAGATAAAGCCCTTTTTGGATGTGTTTGACTGCAGGACAATTTTTGCATTTACTATTGCACAGTATCAGATCAAGGAACTCACTGCCCTGTGGGTAGAAAAAAAATTAGCTACACTCTCTAACCTATGACGTGCAAAACTGTATCCGCAAGCTGTAAGTTGTTTTGGATAAAACTGCCAAATTAATGTAATGTAAATGAATGGCACATGAATGTAATGTAATGTAACCATAAGGTAGGTGTATCTAATACAGTGGCCAGTAAATGTACACAGTGTGTACAGACTCCAATGTGAGTACAGACTGCAATGCAGGTGAACCTAATACACTTAAAGCAGTGCAACTCACCACACACCAGTGTAATCAACCACACACTAACATGCCACAACTGTTTTGGTATGGTTCATCACCTAAATAATGGGTGAGTGTTAGAAGAACACTTCTATTGAAGAACAGAGTAGAAATCAGGCATGAACAGATGGGCTTCAACCAGTAACTGTAAACCTACAAACTGCACCAATATGTTAGGTGCACCTGATCAAATGGATAAGTATGAATATTTCATGAAGAGTTTCCATTATTTTGTACACCCTCTGCAATTAGCCCCAGCAGAGTCTGAAGCTGTACAGACAACTCTTATCACGACAACCAGCTCCTACTGAATCAAAATGAAATTGGATGCATGTGCTCTTATCAACAGAAACCAAAATGTACCCTATATTGTAGTGGTGTAGTGAACTAAGTGAATAGTGCAGAGGGAAAGCAAAGGGCTTTGCTCATCTGTAATCAATAAAGGCCTGAGAAAGGGCAGCCAGCCCGGCAGCTACAGGAGCAGCAACCATTCACAGAAAATGGACTGTGATAGGCTGTTAAGAACAATCTAATTAATGATGGCAAAGCCAATTCATTAGTTACTTTGAGCAGTGGACAATAGGGGTTTAGAGAGAGGGAAGGGGGGAAGAGAGAGAGACTTATCAGATTTCCCAAGACTGCAGATGGCCAAAAAGACAGTTCTGAGCTGGTAAACAAATGCAAAACAGAATATAAAAAATACAGAGGAAGAAAGGAGTTGCAGGTGGTTTAGAACAGGAATGAAAAAAGAGATGGACGAAGGCTGGTGAAAAAAGAACAAGAATGAGAGAGAGCATCAGAATGAGGACGGAGACTTGTGGAACACCCAAGCTGTCCTGAAAGTCGGTGTGCTTTTATGCTCGAGTCTGCTTCAAAAGCTGCAGCCTTCCTCTCTCCATCAATCTTCCTGTGCATCACCCTTGTCTGTTCAGAGTAAATAACACACATGTTAATGTGACATTTAATATGAAAAAACAGTATCACACTGAACATAGAAAATGGAACTTCCTTACAGTTCAGTAGAAACATCAGTAGCAGTGTGACATATTTATATAATTTCTGACCTTGCTGTGGCACTACATTACTTTTATGAATGTGTAGACAGATATTCCAAAAGTTTGAAGCAGTTCACACACTTGTCCATGTTTGGAAAAAGCTTACAGGCTATAAATATCTGACGAACGAACACAAGTGTTTTCTCTTTTTTCCTGCTTTAATGTCTCCTTGTTTTCCTGAGATCAAAACATATCACGCTGCATCACTTTTTTTTTTTTTTTCTCAAGTCCACTTCAGAACCGCAACTGCCAAGGAGAATCAATAAAAAGTGAGAAGGAGGCTCTTCAGATTCTATTCTACTTCAGAGCTCAGTGGGAGTCGAAACCCAAAAATTATTTATTACCTTGAAAATTTCAATTAGATTTTGTAAACAGGAATGTGGGGGGGTCTTGGAGCCTGGTAACAGATTAAACATTCCAAATCCCCTCGGCTCTTCCAGAATACCAATGAATTTTCATCAAACAGTGTCTGAACATACATGCAATCCAATTTCCACACACTGTTTGACAACATTTATATTCTATATCCAAATATCCTCAGTGACTCATTTGTTAAACACTGTAAATGAACAGTGGGACAGCTTTTCAGTCGGGCTCTTACGGCCACCGTCTGACGACAAGGATCCTAATCAGGCTGTGCCCTTCGAAAGTGGGGTGCTAGATGTTAATTTCCTGATGGAATTTCTGATTGGTTGTATAAGATTCTAAGAGAGAGCTGAAGCTCCTACTAGGCCAAAGTAAAAGGAGTTGACCTGTAAACCAGTAATGGACTGTTTGCTTTACCAGTATGCCGCTGTCTAGCTGATTGAAAAACATTCCAGCATTCATGTATTCTTCACATTGCAGAGGAGCCAAATTATTTAGAAATCTAATTTATAAAAAGTTAAATAGGCTTTAGGAAATATTGCTTAATGATGTATATTTTAAGGTTTGCCAATTTTTTATTTTGAATAAATAACTGCATTTAAAGGAATTATTTGAAGTGCATGTGTAGCTCGTTAGAAGGTTTATTTTGTGTTTTCAATCATTCAGTGGTTCAACATTGTTACATTAATTTCCTATAAATGCAGTGGAACACACAGGCTTAGCTTCTTATTTCACACAGAATTAGCTCCTGACTACTGTCTGATGTTGCTACATCCAATGAATGATATTATCCCAGCTTAAGACTCCAAAGCAAAGAAGCTTTCCAAGCTAGAGCTAAATCTTATATTAACCATATGCAACATTTACAAATGCAAGTGTGTTTTGAATCCTGACAGGGACTGTAATCATTTGAGATCATTTGAGAACAGTCAACAGCATCTTTCCTCTTAACACATTACAACTCACATTCAAAATAAAATCTGAACACAGCTCTATAACTGTGCAACAAACCTTCTCTTGCCCCTTTAATATCTTGTAAAGTACTGCTGAGTGGCAAATTAGCTGTTGCACTCTAACACAAATGACAGGCAAGAAACATTCTGTTCTTCCCCAAATTGCATTTATTATGGTTGTGCAAATGTTTTTTTATGGTTATCAGCAGATGTAAGATCCACTTGTTTCAGATGTTGAAGACACTCTAGATTCAGACATTAACCAGTAAATTCTGCCATTGATCTATTTTGGCCCAAATGCTTGGAAAACTAAAAAGTGCAGGACAGCAAACCGATTACTCCAGTCCAGAAATGACCTGTTTCTTCTGTGTGATACTTTTGTCTATGAGGACTCTGTGATGATGCAGAGCATTAAAAGACTGGCTTAAAAGCATCTCTGGGCCCAACACGTGGTCCACGCTCTTCAGATCTGCCACGTCGCTCTGCCATTAGAGAACTGATCAAGTGGCTACAAACAGACAAAATCCATTAACTGGTTTAAATATGCATGTGATCTTCAGACAGAAAATATGTTTCTAAGGCCATATGGAGGAAAAATAGCCACTCAATAGTGTCATCTCTCCACCTGGCCAGCCGTGACCCCACCATTCAATTTTGCGGTCACAGTCATCTGCTTACGCACTGCTGCCTGTTACAGCAAAGACTGACAAGGATCCACTAGGACATTATTCGTTAACAGCTCAATTCTTGTTCTAAGCCCTCAAGTGGGAAGGGATGTTAACACAGTGGTTGTCAGTAAAAGTACACAGTTAATTTTATTGAAAACATATTTTTGACACTTACCTTTCCATAACATTATTGGTATCAATGGTATCTCACTTTAAATGCTAAAACAGACCGGCTAACAGTGTGAATATGCATTCACTAAAAGTCCATAGCAGTCAATGAGTCTAAGTTCACTGCCTTGTCTGCTCCAAAAGGTGCCCAAGTATGGAGTAGGGCTGGGCAATATAATGATATTTATTGGCTTGCTCACTAGGGGCTCGGACCTGGACTCTGTAAAGCTGCATTGTGACAACATTAATTGTAAAACAGTGCTATATAAATACAATTGAATTGAACTAAATTATTGTTATGATGCTGAATTATATCAAATTGGTACAATACGCTTTTCTACCTTGGATATCGTCACTACTTACAGAGACAACCTGCATACAAAAAAAATACATTGTGCTCCTTAATATTTGACAGTATTTTCTCGATATGGCAGTACTTTTTGGTCTGTTCCTACTTTTACAGGTGTTGGAAAAATGAAATACTGTATATCGTAAAACTATTTCGTAATATTGTAATTTTGCAATATCACTCACTCTTAAAGCGTTAACACTTCAGCAAGTTTGACATCCTAATCAGTCCCTTCAGTTTTTTTGCAGTATTCACATTACCTCTACTAAACTCATATAGACATAATTAAACAAAATTATAATTAAACATCAAACAGAATTATGTTGAAAAACATAATTGTTTTTCAACATGCAGTTACTGTACAGATCATTTTTATCGTATTTACAATCCTTCTCCATCATACTTAATTACTCTCACATCCATCATCATCGAGCCAGTTTGCAGAAATATTTATAGCAAAATGCCAATCTGATGAAACTTCCGAAGACACAGTGGAAACTAAAAAAATGTCCATTGCAATGGGCAGAAAATATATTATTTTAAAACTAATTTTGTGTTTTATTTAGGATGATTTAGACACCATGAAGGGATAATCGCCTCACATTGTACATATTTGCATCCATCGAATATGGAATCATTTCAAATACAAGCCAAGACATCTGCTTCAATGATGGTTAATGTTTCCTCTGCATTTGGTGCATGCAATAAAAAAAAGTTTAAATTAAAGTTTCAATGTTCCTTTCCATTGTGCAGGGAAGCTAAAATTCGGCCTTTCCTTGCAACATGCATTTTGGCTTTAGGCTGTATGTCACCAGGTACAAAATTCTCTTCCTTATAAGGTTTTTAAAAAGTGATTTAAATGCATTTGCCATTATATCATGCTCATGACTGTGTCCACTCAGGAGAACCATGGCTATCAGTTTTCCAAGATGTCCCTGCTGACAACATCTGTATGGGGACTTTGTTTTTCTAAAAGCCTGGATGACCTGGATTGTCATTTCTGCATAGCGCTCTGTGGGCAGGCACCAGTCTGGAAGATTTGTGTGCAAATCAATATTCTCCATGAGTCATGTTTGCTGACTCATGGTGAATACTTTATATCTCAGTTCTGCTTGACCAATTAACCAAAAAGCAACGGTTTTATACAAAATTTAAGTGGAACCGTGTTGCTCAGGTGATATTGTCTTGCAGAATTTTAAAACAAGTTACAGTTATGAGCTCATAGACCTGGAGCTGGTGGTTTTCTGGCTCTGAATGAGGGCAAGGCTAGGCCTCCCTGACCTTGACAAGTATACGTTTGCATTTACTGCATTTAGTAGACGCTCTTATCCAGAGTGAAGTACGTCAGTGCTTAAAGTGGTCCACATCTGTTCTTCAACCTGTAAAGCTAGACTCAAATCAACATCTGCTTTTAACCAAGTTATTACCAACTAAGTTTTCCCCCCGGGATCTAATAAAGCTCTACTTGACTTGAGTTGACTAAGTTACACACCGTAACAAACCCTTTCAAAAAGTCAGAGGTTAATACACAAGTAAGGAAAAAATAAGGAAATAACAAACTGAGTCTTTCTGACATATGCTTTTCTTTCAGGGTCCTGAGGTTTCACACAAACCCCACCAAATAATGGTGTTAATGGTGGTGTGGTTGATGGTGGGTAACCTCTTTGCGAAGCATCTCCTGCGTCTTCTTCTCCTGGGCCCTCCTGGATTCGGTCAGCTGATAGAAAGCCTACTCTAGATCCTGGTGCTCCCTCTCATCTAAAGCAATACAGATACATTTCAGAAAGCCAGCTCAAGAGATGTTAAGAGTTTAGGAGATTTGACCAAACAGTTTCTTCATCACACACAAAGCCAGAAATCAATATCGCATTTACACTGGGATCAGCTACACCAAGAAAACAAATTTAGGGAGATCGGGCCACCATTACAGAAGGCAGAACAAACAAAAAATGTGGTCTTAAAAACGGTCTAGAATTATCACAGTCAGTGTACAATATACAGTGCTGTGAAAAAGTATTTTGATTTCTTTTTTTTTTGCACACTTTAGATTATCAGACTAATTTAAATATTAGACAAAGATAACCCAAGTAAACACAAAATGCAGTTTTTAAATGATGATTTTATTTATTAAGGACAAAAACTATCCAAACCTACATAGCCCTGTGTGAAAAAGTAATTGCTCCACGCCCCTTGCAAAATCACAAAGTAATTTTGGTGCAATTTCACTAGCCACACCCAGGCCTGATTACTACCAGACCTGCTGAACCATGAGATCACTTAAAAAGTAGGTTAAAAGATCCCAGAGAAGGAAGACATCATGCCACGATCTAAAGAAATTCAGGAACAGATGAGAAACAAAGTAACTGACATCTATCTGTCTGGAAAAGGTCATTTCTAAAGCTTTGGGACTCCAGCAAACCACGGTGAGAGCCAATATTCACAAATGGAGAAAACGTGCAGCGACAACTCATCCAAGAGGTCAGAACAACATCTAAAGAACTGCAGGCCTCACTTGCCTCAGTGAAGGTCAGTGTTCATGACTCAACCATAAGAAAGAGACTGGGCAAAAATGGCATGCATGGCAAGTTCCAAGACGAAAACCACTGCTGACCAAAAAGAACAAAGGCTTGTCTCACTTTTGCCAAAACACATCTTGATGATCCCCATTTCTTTTGGGACAATATTCTGTGGACTGATGAAACAAAAGTTTAATTTTTGGGAGGTGTGCGTCCCGTTACATCTGACGTAAAAGTAACACAGCATTTCAGAAAAAGAACATCATGCCATCAGTAAAACGTGGTAGTTGTAGTGTGATGGTATGGGACTGCTTTGCTGCTTCAGGACCTGGACAACTTGCTGTGATTGATGGAACCATGAACAAAAAAATCCTGAAGGAGAATGTGTGGCCATCAGTTTGTGACCTCAAGCTGAAGCGTACATGGGTTCTGCAGCAGGACAGTGATCCAAAACACACCAGCAAGTCCACCTCTGAATGGCTTAAAAAACAAAATGAAGGTTCTGGAGTGGCCTAGTCCAAGTCCGGACTTGAATCCAATCGAGATGCTGTGGCATGACCTTAAAAAGGCGGTTCATGATCGGAAACCCTCCAATATGGCTGAATTAAAACAATTCTGCAAAGAGGAGTGGGCCAAAATTCTTCCACAGCGATGTGAAAGACTCCCAGTTCTTCCCAGTTATCGCTACTGCTTAATTGCAGTTGTTGCTACTAAGTTATTAGGTTTAGGGGGCAATTACTTTTTCACATAGGGCCATGTAGCTTTAAATAGTTTTTTTCCTTAATAAATAAAATCATCACTTAAAAACTGCATTTTTGTTTACTTTGGTTATCTTTGTCTAATATTTAAATTAGTTTGATAATCTGAAACATTTAAGTGTGACAAATAAGCAAAAAAAGTCATACTTTACTCAGTACAACAGCAGTAATTGTATTGTACAGTTTCATTACTTTTACTAGAATATACTTTAGACTGACACTGTGGAAGTGATCTAACGTTGTGTAATGATTCACTTGGCATAGATTACATTGTTTCTGCAATAACAATCTGTTGCAACAATCAATCGTTGTTTAGAAAAGGTGATGCTGGAAAGGTGATTTCACTCTCTGCTGTGATCCTGACTGTGAAAAGGGAGCTTTCTGGGGCTGAGTCGAGAAAATTGAAATTGGACACACTGAGGGTAAGAAGACTGCAAGACTGTGCAAGTCTGTTTACACTTTCCCATTACTCATTAGTTTCTGAGAGTAATCTAAATATTCTCACACCCATAATTGTTAACCTCCAAAGTCTATGTAGCTGAAAATCTGAATAACTGAAGGGTAGTTAATTATACAACAACAATTAACACACTATGATCAAAATCTTTCATAAATTAAATGAAATTCTTCATAAATTAAATCTTTTTCTATCAATTTTATTGTCCACCCTCTCAGAGACACCATAAGCCGCAAGAAAAAAGCTCCAAGGGTCCTGATTACTAGAATGCACAAGATCAACTAACTCTAGCACACTATGTAATTTCTGCTCTATGAACCCCCACCCCTTCCAAAAAAAATGTCTATTTTCAGCAATGGGCGTGATGAGATGACTAAATTCAATATGTGATATGTGATTCTAAAAAATGTGTTATAAAACATAGTCACATTTTCTTGTCACATGTCAAAGAGTTTCTCTAACACTGTCCATTCCCTGATTATACCAGAACACAGAAATTTTCTTCAGTAAATAAAAGCAATGTTCATTGCTTATCCCTTTATTGTTATACTTCTTGTTGTGTTCAAGAAAACTTCACAAAGCAAATGTCTGTTTTACAGGTACCTGCATTAGTTGTTTCAATAGTGCTTTTTTATTTAGTTTCTTTTCCATTGATGATGGAGTTTGTAATCACACACTGTTTTTTTAGTTACTGGGTAAGTTTAAGTCTTAAATTTTAATAATACATGCAAATACATTATGTGGTCAAAAGTGTGTAGATTCTCAAATCTCCACTGTCACTGTATTCTGCAGCAAACAATAAGAAAAAAAGGCCCATGAAAATGCATAGAGACCGATGGCATTCTCCTGCACTGGGGAAACACAGATTCATTCTCACTCCGGATAATGCATTATCACTGTTTAAGAATCCAGTGCCAGAAAATAGAGGTGAACGAAACTAAAATATGAGTTTTTTTCTTTTTCTTACTCTCTCTTTTCAACAGTTATGCTTAACATTCTTAAGGGAAGCTCAAGAGATCCCATGGGTAAGCTCTAGTGGTTTCCAGAAATACCTACTTAGTTAGGAGGAACACCAGTGAGTGGAGCCCAGTCAGATGTTCTGGACTGCCACTGCACTGGGAGGCTGCTGTCTGCCCCGCTTTGGTGTGCAAAGACAAGCCTGCCTTCCCATTACAGGCCCTAGAAATGGCCCAGTCTAAGAGGTAATGGCAGTGGGTTTGATTACATCATTTAAGACAGGTGAAGGTTATACACATCAAAGTTTATTCATTTTAGTACCTTGAAAGGGTTGAGGTATTGGGGAGCTTTCTGGATCTAAGACCCAGTGGCAGATCTTAGGACAAGCCAGAGTTATTGATTGAGGCAGAAGGTAGTCCCCAGTCTCTGCTGGCAGTTAGCCATTCATTTCTTAGTGCAGGAAGCTGCCAATAGAGCAGTCTGGGCCTTTTTTCCAGGGACATCCGCAACTAGTAGTTCTACAGCAAGAACCCCAATGTCTGCCACCCACAAGGGAAAAAGAAGAGATCTGAACTGGTGCTCATAAGACAACATATCAAGGAGGAAAGCCAAAGAAGTGTTGTGATCATATTCTGTTCAAAGGAGATATTCAGATCAGGAGGAGGAGTCTTTGTTCTGGAAGCTGACCTGCCAGCAAGCACATGTCTGTTCTCTGAGTTCTGCTGATGCCAGGAAGCCTGGGTAACCTGGACATGTGCTCACACTACAAGACTGTGGTTCTTGAGGTTCCCAAATCCCCACCCCTGGATCTAACTCCTGTTGCATGGCCTTTCAGATAGTGGTCTTTATGCGCAAAACTTGATCTGGTTCTTTTATGTAAGAAGCATGATGGGCTGACATCGACTCAAAATTTGATAGAAATCAACTGGTGAGCACCATTAATTTTTGGATCAGTGTTACAGACGTGGGCTGTAGTCAGGCCACCACTGTCTTGATTTTGGGATTGTGGAGGAAACCCCTGTAAGAAGAAAGAAAGGGTACTTTTGATGCATACAATATGCTCTTCCAGTGGTTGTCCAACAGCATCTGGGGCACCTGCCAAATGTGGGCCACATGCTCCATCAGGGACTTACTGAAAAGAGAATAATTTACACAAAAGTGTAAATGATTATACTTTTTCCTTCTGCTGGAGCATTGATTAACCCAAAGGGCATAACTAGTGTTAAATCCAGGAAGACTCCTGGTGAGGCAGACCAACAGTTTCCCCTCTTGGGACAAGCCCTGACATTTATCCACAGCTTGGGGCATGATGGGTATGAACCCCCATGAACCTTTTTCCCACTTTCGTATTTTGTATACATAGTGAAAACATTTTGATTAAGAGTGTGTTTACAAATAAAAATGGTGAAGAGCATAGAGAATATTGACTATATTTTGGAAACCATTAGCAGCTTTATATCTTTAATGGGAAAATTAGATGGATATCTCGGGGAGGATGTGGGTCCGCTAAATTCTTATTCACAATCACAAGCTCTGCTGTAATGTTTTGTCAGCTGTGATTATTTATGCTGCTCAAACCTGGCAGTGTAAAAAGCATGCATACAAGCATGTCTATCTATTTTGTTGCAATAGGCCAGAGGGGCCTCAGTATAGGCTCAGAACTGGAAAGCACTCGTCTCGTCCAAGGTTACATGCTAAAAGTCGAAATGTTCTCACTATAGAATGAATACCTTTCCACATTTAATTTGCCTTGCAGCTATTTGTGCTTGACCAGAATTGAGAATTCAGTAAGGATCAGAATTAGGAAATCAGAAAAGGCAGTCTGTTTTATATTCATATATATATGCTTGAAAGTATGTGAACCCCTTTTACCATGATTTTCTTATTTTATCATGACCAGTTTTTAATTCCACATGAAACATGGAATTAGTGTATGTGCAAAAGTAAGTGAACCCTCAGCTGCATTGGTTAAGTCAAGCAGGTAACAGACTCAGGTAAAACACATTTGGGTGCTTAATTCATCATTTAAGCAGACCAATGAAATTAGACATCCTTGGGAAAGGGTTGGGCCTGCACTAATTAAAAGAGAGAGGAAACCAACCAAACCACTGTGGTCCCATACAAATCAACAATGCCAAGAGCAAAGGAGATATCCGAGGACATGAAGAAGAGGGTAGTGACAGCCCATCAGTCTGGGGAGGACTGTAAGACCATCTCCAAAAGATTCCAGCTCCATCCAGCCACTGTAAGGCAGATAATTTACAAATGGAGGGCCTTCAGCATGACAGTAACTTTGCCTAGAAGTGGACGCCCATCAAAAATATCACCCAGAGGCACCAGAAAAATAATAAATCAGGTAAAGGCCAACCCACACATCACTAGAGAGTTGCAGACCTCTCTGGCAGCATCTGGGACAAATGTGCATGCGTCTACAATCAGATGAAAATTGAATAGCCATGACATTCATGGGAGGGTTGCTAGAAGGAAGCCTCTGCTCTCAAAAAAGAACAAAGCTGCCCATTTCAACTTTGCCAGAGAGCACTTGGACAAACCAGAGGCCTTCTGGAAGTCCATTCTCTGGACAGATGAGTCCAAAATAGAATTATTTGGTCATAATCAAAACCGACATGTTTGGAGAAAAGCCAACACGGCATATGAAGAAAAGAACCTCCTCCCAACAGTGAAGTATGGTGGTGGAAATGTGAAGGTCTGGGGCTGCTTTTCGGCTTCTGGACCTGGACGACTCCATATTATCCAAGGAACCATGAATTCTTCAGCATATCAACAAATTCTTGTCCAGAATCTCCTGCCATCAGTCAGGGAGTTAAAGCTGGGACGAAAATGGATTATGCAACAAGACAATGACCCAAAGCACTCCAGCAAAACTACAAAGGAATGGTTTCAGAGAAAGAGGTTTCGCACTCTGGATTGGCCCAGTCAAAGTCCGGACCTTAACCCAATTGAAATGTTGTGGCAAGACCTGAAGAAGTTGGTACGTGCCAGATGTCCCTCCAACCTCTCTCAACTGTCTGAGTTCTGCAAGGAGGAGTGGGCAAAAATCCCCATAAGCAGATGTGAGAGACTGGTTAGTGGTTACAGAAGACGTTTAGCCACAAGCTACTAATACAAGGGTTCACATACTTTTGCACATATTAAATTTTCAGTTTTGTGAAATAAATCACCTTTGTTGAATTAAATAATGAAAATATATCTCTTTTTGTGTGTGTGTCCATTATTTGGAAGGTGTGCTTTACAAATTGGGATTTGGATGTATGTGTAATAAGGTTATTTTAATGTTTTTCACAAAAACAGTGACCATGTCTGGAGGGTTCACAAACTTTCAAGCAGCACTGTATATGTTTCACCCACTCCTACTATCACATTACTCTGGACATTTGCCACATTAATTCTGTATAAATGTGTGTATGAATATTCAGGCAATATCCCATCTTTACAGGTAGTGTTCTAATTTCTGATAGTGGACTTAATCATTCAGATTGGGGATGATGAGTTTATTGTAATTGACGAGTCGGCTTGTGTGAACAACAGAAATGCTGTATTATTCAGGCTGAGAGGATTATCAGATTACACATGAAACTCCCCAACAATATTCAGTATGAAAAAAATGGCCATTGTCCTAAAGGAGTGCATTCAGAAAATTGTGACCTTTAGTTTCTTTGTCTTATAGAGCATTGTTGGGCCTAGTCCGCATGTACACGGTCATTTTTAAAGGGGACATATTATGCAAAACTCACTTTTTGTATCATTTTGTATTTCCATTAGGGTCTCTACTGCTCCTATAAACACTCCAAGCGTGAAAAAAAACTCAGTTTTCTGTGAATCAGTATATATGCTTCTATGAGCCATTTGGACGGCTGCCCCATTGTGACGTCAGAATAGGGAAATTTGCATACAACCACCCCTCACCTGTCAAGCCCCCACCCACTAGATTAGTTGAAGATCCGCCATTTTTGTCTGCTGGTTTTACGAGCGCGCATAAGACGCTGAGCGTCACGGCTACAGGCAAAGGCAAGTCACACATGAAGTGTTCATCTTGCTCTGGGTCCGACTTGAGGTTGAACATGTGTTGAACACTCAGCGTTAGCGTGAGATGGGTGGGACGTGGCCAGCAACAGCTTATTTGCATAGAAGTTTATTTGACAGAGCCCTTAGACGGCTCATTTTGAAAGGGACTGAAACTGTCAAGAATAAAGCTGGTGAGATCTCTCTATATGTCCCCTTTAAAACAATTTTCCTTCCTTTTTGTTAGGAAAACATATCCACACGCGAGAACTATTTTTCCTTGTCCACATGACATCACAAAAACACTTTGGCAAGCGCTGTTGAGCATGCCAGGCCAACAAGTAGCCATACAGGGCGTGCTTGGGTTACAACACAGTTCCGTTCCTACAACAGTGACGTAACCTGAATTTTGTTGTAAGTCGAAACACAACTAAGTCACAGAAAAAGGAAAATGACAAACATACTGTACTTGTACACTATGACTGGGAACCTCAGGGTACCTCACGATACGATACGTGATATATGCCTCACGATACCAATAATATCACAATATGGCGATACTGTGATAATCGAAGTATTGCACAAGACTTTATTTTGCACTGAAATTACTGAAATACAGTCAGTTAAGAATCAACTGCTTTTTAACAGTGTCTTTTTAACAGCGACACTGTGCAAAATCAATGTAAACAAAAATTTAAGTGGCTTACAGTTACTCTTACTGCATAATCAATGTAAACAAAACTTTAAGTGCTTTGCAGTGACACAATTTTAGTGCAACATACAGCAAAAATTACTTTCCTTGAAACAATTGTTATGGTTATGGATGTAAAAATATGAAGCTGCAAGCACAGGTTTTTGCAGTAAATGTTTTCCTTATTTAAGCAGAAACAGAAGACTTTGTATAAAAAGGAACTAGATATTAAGGGCTTGAATTTGAGGTTTCCAAAAATAGAACTCCAAAAATAACTTCAGAGCAAACCAGAGATGTTCACAAGCCATTTTTACCAAGTCCAAGTCAAGTCTCAAGTTTTTGTGCTTGAGTCTGAGTCAAGTCTTAAGTCTTTGAGTGGCAATGTCAAGTCAAGACCCAAGTCCAAGTGTATGGGGTGCCGTTTGTAAAAACAGCTTAACAAATTTAGAGGTGTCATTTTTTCATCATTTAGTGCAGTGTTCACACAATTTTCACACATTTAGAGCTAAATTTGTTAAGCTAAATTAAATGTTGCACTTTTACAAACGGCAGCTCTAAATGTGGGATTTTTGAGTTCTAAATGTTTAGAAGATATGCTAATTGGCCACGCCCCATGATTACAATTGGCTGTTACTTAGCAGGGGGCTGGACTGCATGCTGTGATATCCCCTCACCAACATGGAAGATTTGCCTTAAATGATCTTAAATCTAAATGTTAAGTATGAAAAATATATCTCACACTCTAAATGTGAAACTTCACAGTTAGATAGGGATCGGTGACAGCTTTCCAACGACCCCTCAGAGATCCGGAGTTATTAGCCAAAAACGGTTCACCTTGGACAAAAGTAATGGGACACCGGGGCGAGATGAACAGTTTTTGGCTAATAACTCCACATTATGGCAAACGAGGGGTCGTTGGAAAAAGTGCGAGATATAAAGAAATAGTTCCATAAAATGAACATTGTTTACGAGTCACCCAAGTCCGAGTCAAGTTTCAAGTCGTTGAGGGCAAGTCTAAAGTCAAGTCACAAGTCTTTGTTTGTGACTCGAGTCCCCATCTCTGGAGCGAACAAAGCAGAGTTGGAATAAACTGCAAACCTGGTTAAATGTACACATGCCATTTTCATATGTCCATGTTTTTCTTAAGGAAGATCAGCTGATCAGCATGTGAGCTCCTGTGAATGGTGAAAATGTCCCCGGCAGCTGAAAAGATTCTCTGTGTTGTTTCTTCTTCGCCTGGTGTTTTCCGCCCGATTTACTGTCATTCTCATGAGCAGCTCCCCCTGGCGGACTTCTGAGGTAGTGGTTAAACAACCAATACAGGGAAAGAGCATACCGGGACTCGTTTGTGAGTTGAAATATCTCAATATTTCACCAAATCAGTATTTCGTCCCACCCTTGTTGTACACTGTACTGTACTGGGGGACACCAGCTCCCTCATACATACGCCTGCATTACTGCGTATACTTCTGCAGCACGCAACTAGTTTGCCCATGTAGCCCATAAGTATGACACTAACGACTTGAAATGTAAGGATCGTAAACTTGTAGTGTATGTTGAAACTGTCATAACCCATAGACTTCCGTAGTGCATTCTGGTGCCTCTGTTTCTCAATATAATGGGAGAGTAACTGCAGTTATATGTAAACATGTAAAAAGTCCTGTTAACTAGGTTAAAGCCAGCACTTTTTTTGCTACATAAGCCATTGTGCCACTGTGCAAAATCACCTCATGGAAACTAAGGAGAAACCAGCAGTCTGGTGTCAAACACAGCAGAAAATGTCACACTAAAGCTGTTTTACAAGTTTTCCATGTCTACACATAACAGCTAAAAGTTTTTCTCACGCTGTTACTGAAAATACTCTCAATTTTCAGTGACGCTGTTTGCTTGTGGACGAAAAAGCTGCTTAAAAATAAATGAATAAATAAAAAAATGTTCCCATGTACATGTGGACAAGGTCTTGGACAGAATTTGTAATTATGATCGATGTCATACAGCCCTGGCCTTTTTGTGAAATCTGGATGTGCTAGCTATCATTTAGTAGCTGAGCAGGTTCTTATTTCTTTATCTGTCTGCCTTTGGTGTGGAGGTGGTGGCGGCAGGTTGCATGTGTCTGCATGCACTCGTGTCTCATTGAGCTTATTGTTGTTTGTGTGCTTAGTGGGTGGTCAGCATCCATGCTGTGTGCAGTGTTCCATGGCTTTATTATGCTCATAAATCCTCACCTCCTTGCTTCACAGTTAGGAGCACGAATACAGTGTGAAGCTTTAGTCATCAGTTAAGGGTCATTAATTATTTACTTTTTAGTCTGATTGCTGCAGTATTTTGGTTGATTGAAACAAAAAAGTCTGATATTAGCCATCTGTCAGCATCTAACACATCAGTTGCTGTTTTACAGTGATCACCTTTTTAGAAGTCATTGTAAGGTCTTAGACATTACTTTGCTAAAAACAGTCTAAACTTTAGGCTTATCTAGGTAGCATTGCTTTGTCCAGTAAGATTGAGTTAACCTATAATGAACTTATATTGAACACTTTTGTGAGGCTTTATTTTGACAAAACATGATAGTTAAGACCTGACATGATTAACAGTAACATCACCTAGTAAAACCTTGTTTAACTCAATTGTAAAAGACAGTGATGAATCATTTTATTTCATTTGAGTGCTAATGTTATTTTTGTATCTGTTAGTTGTTTATAACTCTTAAGCATAAATGTAGCTTGTGGTATCACTTTCTGTAGCAAGAAAAGAAATCCTAGTGGTATTTCCAGCAAAGGCACTGTCACTGTTGCTGAATACATTAGTTGGCTGTCACGTGTAAGGCTTTACCGGTGCTGTAGATTATGAAATGTAAACCTAAAGCTAAGTGCTAGGCTCCTGTGATGAATCGCCTCATGGAAAGCAGATGAGGCTCTTTCCAGGCCACTCTGATAGCCCGCCCCCTCCTGAAGGGTCAAGTCTGGCTGAGCTTGTGTTTAAAGTTAGTGGCCTTAGAAGTGATAAACGTCTTTTGAGCACGAGATGCTGCACATGTCCTCATATGGCAAGTGCTGCAGGCCGGCTTAGCCACGTCCTGTGTGCCTGCCAGCCCCCCTGCAGAGCCTCGTAAAAACAGAGGAGGAGCACTTGTAGAGATGGTATACTGTCCACATTGTTTAGATCTTTAGATGGTATAGTCAAACAGTGCACACTTCTACTAATAGTTTTGATACGCAAAATTAAATCTGTTTCAGTAAGTGTTTATTCTGAGCACCAAAAACAAAATGGTGTTCTTAAATGGCATACAGTGGAGCTATATTATGGGATTATAAAGCACTTTGTGTTTTTTATATGACAACAAACAGTAGAGCAGTCTGTTCATGTAAAGCTTTATTATTGTTGTTTGAAAAGTAAACTTGAATGCACTCAAAGTATGTTTACGGTTGTAAAAATCAAGCGTCTCTCTCTTTGTGTGTTTTCAGTGAAGCCATTCACCACAACAGTAAAGGACATGCGTCTTCACAGGGATGACTTTGAGATGCTCAAAGTGATAGGCAGGGGTGCCTTCGGAGAGGTAAGGAAAACTGCACTCACCTTAAGTGTGTCCCAGTTTTTTTTTTCATTTATCCATGTTTTCAAGTGAGAGAGCCTCCCCAAGTCAAACTTCTAGAAGAATTAATAAAAAATGTCTCATCATGGTGCAGTTCACCATGCATTGTGGTTTGTTTTGGTGTTCTTAAGTAGTGTTGTTATGACCAACCCATAGCAAAATTCTGCTGTATCATGTTCATTAGACATCATATGTATCCAACGAAAACCAAGTGTTATCGGTGAAACAGCAAACAATTTAACTCTCCCATAAAAAATCCTTATCTACAGCTACAAGCTCGTTCCCTTCCTCTCTGCCTCCTTTCCCTTCTTTCTCTTTCGTCCTGCTGGCAGTTCCCCAGGGGCCCGGCCTGGCCTTACTGTGCTGTTTTTGGCCTGGGACAGATCTGGGCGTTTGAGATGGATCATTTGTTTAACTGTGGAATGTGCTGCTTAAGTCCCTTCACTACTGGCCGTGGCCTGCTCCGTCCATGCACAAAACACGTTCACACTCTCCAGCCACTCCTTGTGCCTGTTCTCTCTGACTTTCTGTGCAAGATATGAGTAGATCTGTCACGTTTTCTCTACCTTATCCTTCTGTGTTTTGTGTGTTACCTTTTCACTGAACCGTGTCAAAATATCTTAGAGTAATAGATTTTCAGAGCAGTACAGATTAAAAATTTTCTTGGCTGTTTTATCTGCCTCTCTATTCCAAACCATCCATGGGGAAAGCTAAGAAAACATCTTTTTCATGGAGTTATGTCTTATTTTTTTGCTGTTATCCTCTTTAATGCCACACGTTACACTGAATGAATATTTTAAATAAGTAACTCAGTCTTTCATATTTTAAATGGGCCCTTTGGAACCTTTGGAAGAAACAAGATGTCATGGGATTAATGCTGTGTCCGGACTCAAGCTACACAATGGAGATATAAATTTTTATTCAAGTCGGAGTTACGTCTCAGGTCCTTATTTGTGAACTTGCACCTCAAGCCATTTTTAGCAAATAGGCTAAAACTGTTCGGGCCCTTAACCAACTTTTAGGGCAGTCGGATTTGCTCTATTTAAATCTATTATGCAATTTAAAAATGTAATTGATTAAAAAATGTTGTCCTCAGTGAATTGGCTTGGTTATTACTCTGCTATGTGAATGATAAATGGGGACTTTGCAGGTCGTTATCAGAAGGTGGAGGATATGAACAGGATAAACTGTCATAATACATTATCTAAACAGTTTTCATTTTTTAACGATAACATTTGATGTTTTCCATTCATTTGTTTATGTAATTAATATACATTTATAAGAGCATAGAGGGAAAAGATAAACAGACACTTACTGCTCGGTCACTTTTCATGTCCGCACCACACAAAGCAGATTATTTTGATTTTTTTTCCTTGTAGTAACATCGCAGGTCACTAAACATACTGCAGACATTGTGCTAAAACAGGCAAACAGGGATAATGCGATTTTACAAAATCAGACCATGTCTATCAGTATATGAACACTTAGTAATACAAAATGAACTGAATTGACAACCATCTCCCACTCAATCTGGTTCTCCCTCATGACCTCCTTGCTGCCACTTGCAACTTTGGCAATAGTTTGTTTATTGAAGTCACCACAGTTTTTGGATTTTTTTTATAAGAAGCTTCAGGTACTCAACTACCATGTTATTTTGCAATATGTGCTGGTATTTACCTACAGATGCTTTACCAAAGCCAGCTAGACAATGAGCTCATTCCTGTGCAATCAAGGACAAGACTAGACTACAGATAATAATATACACACTTACCACCAACTGGACAGGGGCGTGAATTACTTAGTTACTGTAGGTCATGCTCAGTGTCGAAATAACAGATGCCAGGCGGATAGCAGACTTCAGATTTCCCCCCATTATAATTCAAAATATTCAGTCAAAGCAGAATATACTAATGCAACCTCAGGTCATTATAAAACAGCATTCAGCAGCATTAACATTCACTTCCAAGGGAACTGTTAGTGCTGAAGTCGATTTTTGGCGCTTTACTGAAAAAGGGAAATCTACAGCAGCAGGATCTCACAAATGTGATTAGAAGTAAAATTGGGACAGAAGTAAAATTAATTTTTTTCTCCCTTTTTAATTGTATACATTCTCTAAATTACTTGATTATCATCAAAGTAATTGCCAGGGTTCTCAGTTGCTATCATTAACAGTGATGGCCCTGCCTGCTGTTTTATTTATACAGAATGCACTGCAGTGCACATTGTATACAGTACAATGTTGTATTAGGAGTCACATTTCAGTACTTTATTGCCATAGCAGCGAAGCAGTTTTACGTTTTCCTTAGTGTGTTTGTTTACAGCCAGAGACCCTTAGACTTTGGCTGCATGCTTGACATGGACACAAAGTCTTTCATGGACATGTCTCACTTTCTTTGTTTCTGATTAACACTTTATTTCACTTTCATGTATTCTTTAAACCTCTACATAATCAACAAAGAAGTGAGAATAGCTCATTATTGTAGAGACTGTGTTACACCACTTTTCTTCCTTCGATAGCGATGTTGAAAAGTATTTGCAGATACAAATTCATAGTTTTTTGTTAAATGCACAGTATTTCAGGCTAGATCTGTTTCAGGGTTGGATTGGAAACATTTTTTCCCTCTGATGTCCAGTTTAGCGGTTTCTTCTGATACTGCCCTGATAACGGTTTCTGGTATCTGGTACCAGAGCCATCTTTGTTTTGAAGTGATCTGTAATCTAATAAAAAGAAGTAAAACACTTTATTGGCTATAATAGACAGCAGGCAAGCTCATATTGCTATCCAAGCTATGGTGTAAAAAAGTTATGAAATCCATCTCTTGTTAGTTCTTAAAATTCTGCATTTATTCCTGGCAGCAGTCTGGTTATGTCTATCGATTGACGGTTCTTTCAAAAAAGGTTTTAATAAAATGCTAGTTATTCAATGCCACACTGAACATGACTCTGCTGAAAGGTACAAAAGTGGAATCACCGTAATTGACAGATGCTCGCTAACTTGATTTAAGAATTTTTAAAAATCAGTTTTATTGTGTCATGGACTGGACAACAGTTTAATACAATTTTTACAAATCCACTATTTTTCATGTTTATTCAACAGTCGATTAATGTATTAACGATATTCTGCACATCCAGTATCTAGAAATTTTTTTCATATTTATCACTTCCTAATTGAATGTAGTACAAAATAAAAAAATTAAATACTTACAGCTTCCTTGAGCAAACACACCCTCTGTACTTTGCAATGCATGTTATAAAAGCCATCTACTTTCCTTAAATCTAGATTCAACCCAGGAGACAAAATGTAGACCCTAGAGACTTATATATGAAGTTACAAAAACAAATAAATTAAGCTCATTTCAGATTAATGGTTTGGTAGTGTTAGAATTTATACATGTAAGATGCAATGAACAGTGGGGAGCTTGGTTCCTTATCAGTTTTTTGGAATTAACCTTATGTGCCACTTTTAACACTTGGATCTTCTGAAACAGATTTAATGATACAAGGCACATTACAGCAGCTATGTGAGCTGTGTTACTGTTCTATAACATTTAAGAAAAGTCATGATTCAGAACACTTCAGTCCTGTGTTTCCCAATACCAGCAGTGGCAAAGGAAGCAGGGCAGGACACTGCAGCTTCCAGGAAAGGCTCAGGAAATGAAGTCTGTCTCAGAGGAGAGACTTTTACAAAAATAGTGTTTCTCTCCACATATAGTGTACTGTGAAGCACACATTCTGCAAACCTTGCTTAGCATCTCCCTCACTGACACTGAAACTCTTCAGCTGTGCGGCCTGTGTTGTGTATTCAATTTTAAGAGCGACATTAAAGGATTTTCAGTGTAGGACTGCTGAATGTTTCGTAGTTCTTGATTTTTTGTGATCATCATACTTAGAAGCAGATGTCGAGATTGTCCTGAATATTTGGAGTGTTATATCCAGTTAATGTACGGTCAGTTAACATTATCAAGATTATGTATAAGTTAACGTTATCAATCAGCAGTATCGAGAGCTTATTTACAATTGAGTCAGATAAATAAGACACAAGGCCCCTATTAACTCTCAGCATCAAAAGTATTTTCATACTTTATTGCATTGGATATTTGCCTTTCCTATTTGACCAAATATCCACTGTATTATTGCAGAAGTGAGCAAGAAATTGAATGTGTGACTGCATACAAGTTTAATAATAATGCAGGTTGTCTGTTTTCAGAACAGTTTTCATTGAATACTTTTATAGACATTTGATATAAGACCTTTTTATGAATGTTGTCTTTTACATTAATAGATCATTAAAAATGTAATAAAAAAAATTCAGTTGACTGGTATTATAGAAATAATTGTTTGCTGCACTAAAGACCCAAATAGCAGAACAGATTACACAGCACAAATGTCTTAAGGAATATGTCTATTTATCTGTAATGTTCAATAGAACATTAACTGTTCCATTAATAAAATGAAAAACACATATACATTCTCATGACTCCTTTTGTCAAAACTGCTTTTTTTGATATAGGACCACTGCTGCAGGAGGTCGCATCTTAGTAGTAAATCTGTCTCTACATTAATAAATCATGCTTTGGTCGGGTGATGTTAAAGAAGAAGGAAATAAAATGTTGGACTTGAATCGTTACTCTTTAAGTCTTTACTCTTGCGGTAGAAAGAGAGGATCATTTGACTGACATGCAAAGTGACCAACTAAAAACTACTGTTTTTGCATGACACTGATGATTTTACAAGACAAACTTACCTGCATAAACATTGTAATTCTTCTGACAGTTCAAGTGTCTTTGCACAATATTTACAAGCAGAATCTTTCTCATTAAATCATTTCTGGACATGTGGACTGGTGCAGAAATTCAGCTTGGTTTATGGTATTGTGTGGGTGTTGAAGAGTGTGTGTGTGTGTGTGTGTGTGTGTGTGTGTGTGTGTGTGTGTGTGTGTGTGTGTGTGTGTGTGTGTGTGT
>JBBPCX010000154.1:5166066-5184187 GCA_037974365.1 Hydrocynus forskahlii | reverse complement strand
ACACACACACACACACACACACACACACACACACACACACACACACACACACACACACACACACACACAAATACACAAATACACAAATCTACACAAATGTCGTGCCAGGAGCACCTACAAGGAGAGCCTGTACCGTAAAAAGAGAGAGGTATAGAGATGGAAACTCATATACAAACCACACACAAACACACCCACCTTTAAAATAGCAATATACTGATCTCTTAATAAATGCTGTGAATCCATCTATAAGCTCAAACAAACACACTTGAGATTCTGTTTAAATGAACAAGTCTCAACCAAAATGCAGTCCAGCTTTGCCATGATCAAGGCTTTAAAATCTACTTTATTAAATTATTTGCTGAATGCCTCGTAAGCTCAACCACTCTCCCAGAAACCTTTTGGGCAGTATATCTGTGACTGAAAGAAACCTTTTCATCTCCCCTAAAACACTCCAAAGCACTGTGGAAAAAGACTACTGAAAGCTTATTTTTTATTGAGAGCAATAAAACTACCAGATCATATTAAGACAGAGCAAAGGCTGAATAAAGTAACAGCTATGGGAAAACAACAGCAGCTCTTATTAGGTATTTGTTTGTTTGTGTCAGTATTTCCAGCCAGGGGCAATGGCATTATTAAGACTATTTTCAACATTCTTTGTGGTAGTCTGTCCCCAGAGTTGAAACCAGAACAGCCCCAGAGGTTCAGGTAACAACTAAATTAGGTAGTCCATAGATGATGAAGTTGAGAGCAGTGGGGGAAACCCAGTGTGGTACAGCATCCACATCCTCAGGACACACAGCTTCTGGGGAAAGAAAGAAAAGGTACACAAGTACTGGAAAATCCGTTCTAGATGAAAAAAAAAAAATTGTAGAGTCAGCTAATGAGACTCACCCTTCAAATAAATAGGAACATAAGCACAACCATTCTTTCAGCCTTATCTGCACTCTATTACAAATGCATTCTGACCTCTCTGGTTCAAAGCATTCTCATCTGATTCAGTCATCTGTCTTGCACTCATCCGCAAAGTATGGACAGCCTCGCCAGATGTCAGTCCTCTTTTCAGGAGATCTACATAACAGAGGCACACACAAACACTCACTGATGTATGTGTATAAAAGTAATTGCATTCTTAAATAAACCCAAATATGTGTGCATGTCCATGTGCAAGAGTGTTTTTGTGTTTGTCCATGTGTATGTGTGTATTTATCCACCCCAGCATGTGAAAGACCTACTCTCCATCATGGCTTCCACATTCTGAGCATTAGTCCTGGCACTGCTAGACCACTGGTTGAGCATTACAGAGTGAACCCCACAGAGAGTGAGCAGATACACGCACTCTAACGGAGCCTCCAGAGCCAAGAGGGCCTTACTGCGCAGTTACAGAGGTGGAAAGATAGAGGGGAAAAAGATGATCAAGGCTGCTGGTGGGTGTTTCATCACATCAGTATTTTAAACATGACATCAGTTAAGAATGAGAGCACACAAGCATTCTATAAGCCTTTAGGAGCTAACGCTAAGATTTTATATAAAATATATAAAACCTCAGTTTTATATAATACTGCGCAGATGGAATAACGAGTGTGTTCTCACCTTTTGTGGACATCCCGTTGAGACTGACGAAGCATGCTAGTGTTGTTCTGGACCAGATCAAAAAGCATTACCATCTGGCATTCTGAAAAGAAGATTGTGCCTATAGTAAACAACAGGGTGATATAGTGCAGGTAACTGTGGGCTTGGTTAAGATGGAAGATGTGAGATCAATCCCACCACAGGTTAAAATGAATAAATAACGAAATGTCAGCAAAACTTGATACCAACACGCTAAATAAAATTTTTTACAGAACAATTACAATGGCAGTGCTGGTCTTTTCAACGGCAAAGATTCTCTGGTTTCTTCTTGTGCTCCCCTGTTCTTCCATTTTGTCAGTAGTGACTGGTCTTGATGCTGTTTATGATGTTTGAACCTGAATATGATGTTTAAACCTAAGGCTATAACATGACTGAAAGCTTCTAAAGCCATGTAAATACAAAATACTCTCTGTAAAGACTGAACTACATGGGGCAGTCCATGTGGAGAAGCCAATTAGAAGAAAACTATTCTGTGGAAAATAATACAACTGGCAATATCTAGAGGCAACATTGCTTGTCTACATAATCTGCCGCGAATAGTGTTTCAAGGCCTTTATGTTCTGTTTAAAAAAAAAAAAAACTAATAAAACTGCTTTAGAGAGCAGTTCTGCACTGTTCCTTAGAGAACATTCAGCGTGTATGTTTTTTTTCATGTGATGGCCATTAAAATAAAAGGCCCTCTGCGGTGAATGACAACACTTTAAATGAACAATAAGCCCTGTTCTGATTCTAGTGTGACTATCACAAGAGAATATTACAAAAAGCCAAGAGGAGAGCCTGCAGGCTTGAAGAACCAAATGCTATCGGAAATATCTCAAAAGTGAAAAAGTGCAGTGAAAGCAGTATTTGCTTGGTTTTAAAACAGGTTAAAAATGCTCTGGTCAGATTTTACATTTAATATCATTAATGTGATGACCTTCCACACACACTCCACATACCTATACATGCCTATCCAAATAATAAAGTCCTATTGATCCCAACTCGACTCAGGAGGGGGCTTCAGGGTATGCAATCTTAAGAAACAATGAATGATTGATGCGTTTAAACAGCTTAAAGTCTATGGCTCGATTTCATACTTCCGTAAGTCTGGCAGGACTGTTTTGTTTTCAATTAGAGGAATGTTTTTTTGATGCTATAAAAGCGATTACTGTGTGGCATCAGATGAAACCTTGACATTTCCTCACTCACTGGTTCACAGCACACTCAGAGTCTGCTGTATTTTCACTGACAGGATACTTTAACCAAGAAATCCTTTTTTTTCTAACTTTCTCGCTAATTTAGCTGTGTTAATTTCTACCCACTAGCTAGAACTCCCTAATCACACAATACCACCAACGCTGGGAAAGCTAGTGTGTCACCTCTGAATAACAAGAAGTCCCAGCAAATAATTTCGAACTGCAGTTGATGCAAATGTTACTGCACAGTTCAATGTGTTTGGAAAAGAATGTCAACCACCAATCTCATTTTACTGCAATTTGTGAGCAAACAAACCATCGATTACTGCTTCTGTCACAATTTGTAAAAAGCCAATTTACTGAGATTGCAGCCACAAAGTTTAGGTTCTGCTACTTACTTTTTATGCATACATTAACACACAAACACTTTTGGGGGTTTTTCTTCCTTGTAAAATTACTCAAGAATAACTTCACTTCTCACTTTTCTCAAATATACTTTAGTTCACTGACAGTTATCTCTATTGGTGAAGAGAATGAAAGAACTTGAGGACACAGTTAACAGATTATTACAGAGAAATGTAGAAGACATGCTGGGTTCACCTTACTTTGGGCATTAATGTTTTTAATGTCTATTTATTACTTACTGTTTTTAGTGAAGTGAACTGCCATGAACCTGTTTGCAGTGCACTTAGGCCTTAATGATTTCAGATCTTTTCTCTGACAAACTCTAAAAACACATGGCTGCCTTAAAAACATCTCCTGAGTTTAAAGGCATACAACAAGTTAGTGACCAAATGTATTTTTGACATAATTTAAGGGGAAATTATTAGGGATGCACCGAATATTTGGCCACCGAAATTTTTATTTTAATGCGACCGAAACAGTGATGATGCAATTAACAAGCACAGCCTACACGCGGACTGGATTAGAGTCAGTATGTCTGCCATGTGGGCGCATTTTGATATATCTAAAGCCGCTTTCAAACTGAACACAGCATGCACTGCCCTCGCCGTGAGGCTTGCGCTTCCTCTCAAAAAACAGCGAGTTGCGCTCAACGTGCGTTCAGTCTAAAAGCGGCTTAAGAAAGACACGCAGAAAGCCGTTTGTAAAGCGTGGAATGCCGAAATTTCTAGAGGGGGGTGCATCCACAAAGACTTTCTCAACGTCGGGATTAATTTATTATATAAAACCAAAACATCCTGATCGAGCACAAAAGAGGCAAGACTCTTCGAGCCCACCCACATCCAGTGATTAAAGTTAATATATGGGCTATGCCAGTCTTTGTTTTAATACACTATTTTGTTATAGGCCTACAGAGAATGTTGTTATACCTTTCAACAGATTTTAAAGCACTTGTTCTGAATGCACTTTGTTCATGCACTTCGTTCAGAATATTAAAATGCATTTGAATTCACTAGTTTAATGAGAAAAGATTTTTAATTGTATAATATTTCAGCTATCTTGGTTTTAGGCTATTCATGAGTGGGGCAAAGTAAAATATTTTATTTCAAATTTTATTTTATATTGTGCATTGAAATATTTTCATAGTCTTGTAACAGATTTATTCTTTTAATAATCTAATAATAATAATTTTCTTTCGGTTTTCGGCCAAGTGTTTCCTCATTTTCGGTATTGGTCCAAAAAAATTATTTTGGTGCATCCCAAGAAAATATGTTTTTAAAAAAAATTGTGTTACTGATTTTTTTCGAAAACTGGTTTTATGTGACTATGGAGAAATTTACACTCTAATTTCTTTATAATGGTGGTGATAGGAATGAGACATTTTATTTACGATTCAAAAGATTGGTGAACCTACTGGTGTATTCTGTAATTCTGTAAAACCTTATCAAAATTCCTATGAAGCAGTTTTAAGAGGGTATTAAACTCCTCAGATGTCGAGTTACTTATCAGTTCTGTCTCTGAATGGCTTTGCTTACATCTTAAACATCTAATTATGTAGAGGCTTTGAAAAGAGAAATTCCCCTTTAAGAGGATCTTGTAATGCTTTTCTTTTTTCCTCATATAAGACAGCTTTTCACAACTGGGAACTTTTGCTCAAGAATATTTGAAGGATCACATAGTAGACAGAACTAGGAAAGCAAGAGCTACTCTGCTATAACATTTAAACACTCTGGCTGGTCACCAACTTATCACGATAAACTGAAGGGAAAAAATAATTAGTAATGGATGTATTTAGCATTTGGCTTGAGAATGAGATACAGAGCTAGCATAATCTTCAAGACGGAGGTCATATTTAGGGACGTACCGGTCAGGTTGAGGGTTGCGAGCCTAGCAGGTGGAACGTTGGCAAGAAAGTGCTCCGAGCCATAGAAGATAAATGAACTGCAGTTTGTAAGCAGTCGCTCCATTTCAGCAGGGCTGACAGAGATCACCATCATAATTTAAAACATTACAGACATCATGTCCTACAAATGTGTAGTAAATCTTAGTAAGCAAGAAAGCAAGCTGCTGAGTTTCCCACAGGGTAGGCCTCACCTGCAGACATGCTCACCGCCAATGACCCCTTCCCAGAGGGGTGTGAACTGCTGTGAGTACATCTCTAGAGTCTTCTTCATTACTGCTGCTGGACTGGTCCATTCTACAGGATGAAAAATCCATGAAAGAAAGAAAATTCCACTTATTCGACCATTCCCATGACAAACACAACAACCAAGAATGGAACTTACAACATAGATCCGTTTTGTAATTTTAGGCATGGAGAACCACTGAATTACATAATGCAGTAGCTCCCATCTTTTAAGTTTCAATGTTGTGTAGAAAGAAAAGGAAGAAAGTAAAAAAAAAAAACAACTAAAAGGAGAACTTAACTGGCACAATGTTGCCTTCAGAAATGACATGCTACACCACTAAAGCACCATTAGCTCAAAGTGTATTGCCTCTCAAGGACAGAGTGTCTAGATAAGCAGGTATTTCTGCAATTCAAGTTAATTATGAGCCAGAATCATTCACTATTTTAAGCTTGAGATTAACCGAGCTGCCACCGCATTTCAGATTGCATACAGACTCAGTGGTTTAATAAAATGTTTGGAAAATGTGAACTACCCCTTTAGTACACCAGTGGACAGTAGATCTTAGGCCCGCATGTTTAATGGTAGAAGGTATAGAGGGTGGCGAGTCATGGCCAGGAGCCACTCAGCTGAGTTTTAGTAAACAGAGCATTAATCATAGTGAAAGGTCTTCTGGCTCAGGCAGCTTTCTGCAGTAAAACCATTGCACACCACTGCAGGCATCTCACATAAAAGTCCTGTAGACATGGTGCTATAAATCTGGGTAAGAGCAGAACTAGCATTCTCCTACAACGTTTTCAATCACAATAAGGGCAAAAGAGGTCAATCAACTTAAACCATACAAGGACATTTAAGCTTTTGGTTGCTGGGTTCTTAATGGCCGGTGTTATCTGATGGTAGCTGTCATGTATACTCAGTGACAAAGAACGGTACGTTTTTGTATGGAATGGACAATTTCATTTTAGCTCCTCTGGAGTTTTGTTCCATCAAGCCCTGCAAGAACAAAAAGTCCCAGAGGGCTTGCTCAAATGGCAGGAGCTTCATGGGATTTCCTCATTAATGGAAACTCAAAGCTGTCCCCTGTGTCCACTACAGTCATATCCCATGATTGGGGGAGACTGTTTTTTAATATTTCAGTATAAATAATGATTTTACAGGAGGTTCTCAAAAAGTATAAAGCATGTCATCAGGGAAGCTCTCATAAGAATGTTATTATTCTTGTTCTAACATTTAGTCAAGAACATTTGGTGTGAAATGATGATGATTTCCATAAAGCTGCAGCACACTGACCAAGAAACACCAACAAACAAAAAAATAAATGTTTATTTTGTGTGCCATGCTTGTCTTTGATTGTTGGGGGAATCTAGACTTTTCCTTCCAATCATTCTGTATGGCTTAATATGGCACATTTGGCTTGCTGTCTCTTTTTCTGGATACATTCAAGAAATAAAGAGTAGAATGGCATTGTGTGTTGGGAGCTGGTTGATTGGTACGTCCAGGTGTTGTGGATGATTTTTACACCAAAATAAAACCGTACCAACAGAGCAGGAATAAGAACACCAGAGCCACAACAACACAACTACCTTTTAATGAAGGTCTGTAATTTGAGCAAGTTTAGAAGTAAGTCTAATCCTCTCGAAGGCAAACAGATTTCTATAAAAATGTGTAAATATTTTGTTTCAAATAACCAAGTAGAACACCCAGGGGACACTGTAAGAGGTCCAAAATACATGGTAAATGGCCACATCAACATTATTTAGCTGGAAACATTTTTGTTTGCGGGGTTATACCAACTAAACAACATGCTGGAAATCAACAGGACTGCCAGACTGTGAAAACAATTCAGATCGCTACTGAGAGATTATGGTCTTCCATCTGATCATAGCACAATTTCCATGTAGTTTGTTTTGGCTCTGAAATAACTGTGGTGCTGAGAAATAAGGAAGAAGCACTGAGATGACTAACAACATTTAATTAATTGACATTTTAAAAAATCTCAGACAGCTATAACCCTCTTCTCCTGAATTTCCCTCACTGCTTCAAAGTAGTTTAAGACATCTTATTAATTTAACATTTCATGATTCATTCTCACTAATGATAAAAAGCTGAGCTGTACATGTTGGACAGCCTCTAGATACCTGATAAAAGTCACATTTTAGTTCCTACACTGTCCCGATAAAAACTGGACCCCTAAAGAAATTGCTCTAATGCAGCAAAAAACTCATGAAGATTTTTCAGAAAATTTAGATATACTAAGTTTCCAAACAGTTCTACGCGCACGTGCACTTTTTGTGTGTTGCGTAAAACATAAACAAACATGCCTTTTACCAAAGAAGACAAAAAATTTTAAATGCTGGGACAGGAGAAGGGCTATGGAGCGAAAAAGTTTGTTAAGGAATTTCTGAACAGAAACTGGTCTTTGCCGTCTTTAAATAACCTGCTGAAGAAGATCGATCAAACCGTCACAGTCGATCGTAAACCCGGCAGTGGAAAAGCACGCAAGTCATACACTGCTCAAGCTGTCGCTGCACTTGAGGAGCTGGTATTAAGCCAGGAAAATGCACCAGGTACTCACAGAACGATTTGTCAGATTTTGCGAGAGATTGGAATTTCCAAAACGCATCAGATCATCAAGCATGACATGAAACTGGTCTGCTGTAAGAATGCGGCACAAGACCTGATGGCAGCAAACACCGTCTCTCCACCGATTAATCGCCAGAATGATCGTGTGTAAGTGGCATCAGGAACCCGCAAGAAACAGGAGCCTGCAGAACGTCTCCTCAAGACTTGTTTAAACTTCTCGCGGTCCGTGATGGTCTCTGTGGCTTTATCAAATCTGGGGTGTATTGAATTGGTGTTTGTGGAGCTGGGTGTGAAATTAAATGGCGCATAATACTGTGATGTTCTGCTTACTCAACATCTGCTTCCCGCCATCAAGCGGGTTTCCGGTGGACACTTCACATTCCGGCAGGACAGCGCCACCGCGCATCAAGCATGAGCTCCGATTGATTTGCTGTCTTGAGACACCCGACTTCATACTGCCGCAGTTATGGCCGCCCAACAGCCCTGATCTTAGTCCGGTTGACTATCACATCTGGAGCGTACTGGAACAGTGGGTGTATCGCACGGTTCCAGTACGTGACGTCGATCACCTCATGACGCGTCTGGTTGAAGAGTGGCAGATGTTTGATCAGAAGATCATTGACAGGGCCATCAAGCAGTGGCGTCTACGTCTTCAGGCATGCATTCAAGAACAAGGAGGACACTTTGAACATAAGCTGTAGCCTGATTTTGCTTGAATCTGTCAAGCAAGTTCAGGCTACAGCTGCTTGTCACTGTGCTGCACTTTGTTGGAAACTTCGTATTTTGAGTGTTGCATTTTAAACATTCATTAAACTCTTCATCAAAATTTCTGTTTCTTCTTGATTTGCTGTTGTTCGTTTATCTAAACGTTCAGACAAATCTAACAAGTTTTTGCTGCATTTGAGCAATTATTTTAGAGATCCAGTTTTATCGGGACACAGTGTATAAAGAGTATAAAGGCTCTTGATAGCCTTACTGGAAAAACAAAAAAAAAACAAAACAAAAAAACTGTACTTACCACAGTCTGCCCCATCATTGTGTGGGTCAACTATATCTGAGCATATGTTAAGGAATTAGTAATAGATACTCTCTATGACAACAGTGAAATAACCTACAGTTACAAGCAAAAATCTTCACATCCCTTACATGTTTTGTTCGGTGAAAATAAGATAACATTTTTCCCGCACATTATTAGTGCATCTCTTCGTCTAGTTTAATAAATTGGAATAAATAATATAAAATATACAATGTGCCATATCTTTGCCACTCCGCAGATGAACAGTTAATGTGCATTAAAAAGTGCATCAGTGTATTCTCTGCAGAGGATATATACTTTTTTTCAGCTTAGTCAATCAATAAAACATAATTTGAATGTAACCAAAAATTTGCATACGAGTTCTATCTCACATGGTTATGAGTCATAAAAACGAAACTATAAAAATCATGAGCCTGGATAGGTAACATCAGCAGAAAAAGTGCTCATCTGGAGAGAAGAAGTGACAGCTGAAGTATAAGACACGTCCAAAAACCACAGCTGCAGAGTGAGCTCATAGAAAAGAGATAGGATACATCTGAAGTTGTGTGTGTCCACCGGGAGAGAGTGTGGAGGTAGAACACGGTTCACCGAAGCCTGCATGAGAAAAACCCAAGACATTAATTTCGACTTTAGGCCAGAGACGTCATGCCAGACAAATAAAGTTTCACATATGCATTAAAATGACTGTAGACAGCTCATAACATAATAAATTAGACTGCTCAGGATTTGGGAGAAAGTGGAAAGGGAGAGTTATGTTGTGAAAAATGAAAGGAAGGTGCAGACATGGGGAGAGAGGCAAAGCACTGGGATCTGTTCATGATGACGGGAGAGAAAAATGACTGGGCACCCAAACACACATTATCATTAGGGAAAACACATTATGTAATTGATAGAGAGAAGCTGACTTAAAAGTAAAGAAAGGGTCAGTTAAATAATTGACTGCTGTGAGGACAGGTAAAAGTAATATTCCACCACTCTATCAGCTGCTGCCAAATTCATTTAGTTGACTCACCACTTTGATGGCTTTGCTTTGATCTCCTTTCCCCTTGGCTGGCTTTCCACCTTTGGTCTCCTTTTTATTGTCACTTTCAACTGTCATCAACAGGAAGTAATGTTAGAACAGGAAATGACCGTCTGACTGGGGTCTTTAAATGACAAAGCATTATCCCTGTCTGAAACCAACAACAGCAACAAACTAAAGTCTACTTCTACCCCTCAAACAGCAAATGACATTTAGCATCAATAACCAAGTTGAAGTTTACTGAAGTTCTGCTGCGGTGCCTAATGCCAGCCAGGGCATTTATCTCCAAAATTCAAAACAGTAGAGAGAATGTTGCCACCTTTAAAAAGTCCAAAATTCATCTGCCATGGACTGAGGATGAGGTGAAAAAAGGGGAGAAAAAAATAGAACTTCAAATATTCTCAGCACTTCGAAATAAAACATGAAGGGAAATTCACTGTGTCAACAGAATACATTTAACTGATAAGTTTTTTTCTTCTACACTGTAACGCTATATTCCAAGTAACAAATGGCTTCGTTGGTGAGCAGCCCAAGGTCCTATGTCTTCCTGACATTATGTTAAAACCACAGAAGGTCCAGGGTAAGGAAGTTCATTTCTTTAGTTCCTGAATGTATTTTCATAGCTGTACCTGTTGTAATAAAATGTCCAGAATAGATTAATGTGTGTTTTTATAATTATACCAGGTCCACATAAATTAACATGCACACATGTGAACACACACGCAAATACATGACATTCATTTAAATCTAATCTTTGTGCTCACTGGCGGTGAGGTTGGGGTGAGTTAACTAAATGACCTAACCTTTTGAAAAGCGAGTATGATCACCTTTAAATAAAAAAGGAAAAATACCACGCATTTGCATATATCATCCACTAGAACGTTTAAAGCAGAATGTTTAAAAAAGCTCACTAATGAACAGTCTTCACATTATCATAAATCTGATGTGTTTCAGCAGAAATAATTCATCTATTGCAATGTCAGCAATATCATAATGCCCAAGGGGACTGGAGGTTATTAGAGCTGAATTATGAGGACATTCCTTCCATGTACACTGTACTGACCAGGTTATGGAGTAAGAAGTTTGTTATTTGACCTATACTATCTAAGAGATTGGCAAAGTAGACAGGGTACAAGTAGTATTGTCAGCGCTGACATGTCAGCAAAGCAGAACAGACAACGGACCGTTTTCACATGTCATCTTCTGAAGTAGGTAATTACGTTTCCAGTCTAAAGAAAACACCACCACAATCAGTGGTGCTTTACCAGGAGTATGGCAGAATTATCTGTATTTAGATTCTTTTTTTGAATAAACAGTGATATCTCGATAATGTGGCACTTAATTAACTGAAGAGATATTGTTTGTAATTAGTGAATGTAATAATTTGCTATCTTTAGCTCATCTGAAATAGCAGTCTTTCTTCTCCGCTAATGCCTGCTCCTCATCAAACATGAAAACCTACTACTTAACTAAAAGTCTCTAAACACTTTATGATTATTATGAATAATAAAGCATACACAGATGAGCCAAAACATTTTGACCACCTGCTTAATATGCTGTTGTGTCCTACCAAAACAGCTCCAAGACCTCTGCAAGACCTCTGAGGATGCCCTTTGGTTTCTGGTGCCAAGAGGTTTGCAGTAGAACCTTTAAGTTAAGCAAAATGCAAGATAACACTGGATCAGACTTGTTCTTCCAGCACATTCCACAGATGGTGGATCAGACTGACATCTGGGGAACTTGGAGATCAGGGTAACGCAACCTGTGGCACCAGTGAGCGCAACAGCCATGAGGTAGTGCATGTGGTCCATAATGATGTTTAGGTAGGTCATCATTGGTTTATCAACCAGATCACCCATGGTTTATCACACTCCCTTCACCAGCTTGTCTTTTTCCCTTCAAGTTAACTCAAGTAGGTTTTATTGTCATTACTACCATACACACACAGTACACTGTAAAAACGAAACAACGTCCCTCCAGGACCATGGTACAACACAATAGCAGAACAGAACAGAACACAAGACCACAAGTGCAGACAGGACAAAGAACAAGAGCAACAATACAACTAGATGAGACAAGAAAACAATCAGTGCAAGTGACAACATCTACAGTGAGTTATAATACTGTATTTTGACAGGTAAAAACTGTATTCTAGCAGCAGAGAGTTGTGTGCAAAGATGCAGAACACCAATACAGAATTGTAGCAGCAATACAAAAGAGTATCATTGTGCCACCACCTCCTCACGCAACCCTCTTTTACTGTTTCATGGGTCAGTTTGAAACTTGTTTGCCCGTCGTTGGTGCTGAAGAGGGATTAGTTTAAGCACGGTGACTGGTCTGTGGCTAAGCAGCAATGTACTCAGCAGGGTGTGATGTGCTGTTTTTGTGACACATTCCGTCTGTAACCAGCATTAAAAACTGTAGTTACCACAGTAGCCCTTTTGTTGGTTCGGACCAGAAGAGCCTAATACCCTGTCGGTGGTTCAAGGTTTGTCTCTCCTCAGATCTCAGAAGTTCTGACCCAAAGTCACATCTGCCCATGTCTGTCCATTGACTAGAAAACTGTTCGCTTAATGTGTAATACATTCTAGATATTGATTATCGAGATCAATGTTATTCACTTTGTCTGTAAGTGGTTTGGCTCTCAGTGTATATTTTCAAATTGTTTCAAACTAATTTCAAGGTTAATTGTGGTGTTCACCAGATAACTAGGGACACCACACTGCCCAGTGCTTTAGCCAGTTGCATAGCATAGCCAGTGCATGATGCCACTTGTGTTCATAGCACATATGTCAGATATCAGGCTTGGCAGACACGCAGCTGTTCTCATAGACCAGACATTTATTCTTGGCATTATATTGGTTATGATTTGAGCCTATTTTTGTTTTTATTTGGTTCATGTTGATAGGGTGATATTTGGTTTTAGGCAAACTGGCTGGTGGAAACATTTTCCTCTGCCTTGTAAAGTGTTTTGGAGTATTGCTGGTTGCACTTGACTTACAGGCACCAGCACTGAGTATTGTAGGCCAACCTCTGCTGATCTATCAGCTACATTAATTTTTGAAATGCTAAATCATTATATCAATTAATTTTGATGAAAAAAAAAGTTATTTGTCCTGTAGGGGCAATTTCGGAGGCAGGCATAGTAAAAGGACACTAAAAGAGGACATACAAAACTTGATAGACAAACAATGGCCGCGTGGCACAGATTGTACAGTACACCGCAGTAACACATGGTAGTAATAGTGACTGTGTAACAGAGGTCAAGTGTCCAGCAGTTATGTATGTCAAAACCTCACTTCAAACGATGAATACCACAAATGTGGTCCATAATCATCTGAATCCATGGTCTATGAGACTCTGAGCCATGAGGGAGAATAAAAGCAGGGCTCCTGATGACCTAAATAATGTCACCTTGTCAGATAGAGCCGAAGAAGATACAAATCTCTTCTGGGATTCATCAGCCTACCAATCACACTGAGCTCATACACTGTCTGGAGATATGTAGTATGGCACCATTTGGATTCTAGACACACTCAATGGCCCTGTTAACTCTCTCTCTTTTTCTCTCTGTCTGATTATCTGTGAGATTAAGTTATAGTGGTGTAGGTGATATAATGATGTCAGAAGAATGGTAAAAAAAAAGAGTAGAAAAGATAGGGTCACTTATAATCCCAGTATATTTCAGATTAAGGACAGTACTGACGCTGTACTCATATCTTTATATCAATCAAATGTCTACCTCTGTGGAATTGCTTCAGTTTGAGACATACTTAAAGGACATTCTTATAAGCAGAAATAATAAATAGGACAAATATTTCTGTTCCTTTTTTTCCAATACAATAGCATGTTTTCAGAAATTCTCAGCCCCTGATGAGTACATCCACTTCATGAGTTAAAGCAAGTGAGGACATTTCATGTTTAATTTGACAATTTACACGCATAAGGGGCACACGGGTTGGAAAGGAACGAATTAATTACATAAATACAATTTTAAATCAGTCCTCCTGTCCCATATACGCATTGGCACATTTGAATTTTGAAGGAGATTATGAGGATGTAAATCCTGAGTTTCTCATAGAGAACTCCCATTAGCATGGCATTTTAATAAAGGGGCTTGTGAACGAGGTGGAGGGGTAGAAAGAGATTAACAGGCTTCAGATGGAAATATCTAAATGCAGGATGCATTTAGACTTTCCTAAAATACCTCTTGACATTTTGCCACCCACACCCATGCTGTAGGATGTTCTTTTATAGGTTCTACTAAGTTACTTAGTTGGGGCAGTTAACGTGCAAACAGAGTGGCCTTATAATCTTTAGGACACATCCACTAACCCCTTATGCCTTCTACAGCCTGTGTGATTTCAGCAGTCTTATAAGATCATAACAAATCACACTGTGCAGCATGGATCTAATAAAATTAGGTATGACGTGTAGATTGTACAATGGTGTGTGTGAAGGTGTGTAGATGTATGATTGTATGTGTGAAGGTGTGTAGATGTACGATGGTGTGTATGAAAATGTGTGTAGATGTACGATGGTGTGTATGAAAATGTGTGTAGATGTCCAATGGTGTGTGTGAAGGTGTGTAGATGTATGATGGTGCGTTTAAAGGTGTGTAGATGTATGATGATGTGTATGAAGGTGTGCAGATGTCCAATGGTGTGTTTGAAGGTGTGCAGATGTATGATGGTGTGTTTGAAGGTGTGTAGATGTACGACAGTGTTTATGAAGGTGTGTAGATTTACGATGTGTGTGTGAAGGTGTGTGGATGTATGATGGTGTGTGTGGTGTGCGGATTTATGATGGTGTGTGTGAAGGTGTGCAGATGCACGATGGTATGTGTGAAGGTGTGCGGATGTATGATGGTGTGTGTGAAGGTGTGCGGATTTACGATATTGTGTTTGAAGGTGTGTAGATTTACGATAGTGTGTGTGAAGGTGTGTAGATGTACGATGGCGAGTCTGAAGACGTGTAGATATACGAAGGTGTGTGTGATGGTGTGTAGATGTATGATGGTGTGTGTGAAGGTGTGCAGATGTTCGATGGTGTGTGTGTGAAGGTATGGTGGTATGTGTGAAGGTGTGTATCCGTATGATGGTGTGTGTAAAGGTATGGTGGTGGGTATGACGGTGTTTAGATGTGTGTGTGTGAAGGTGTGTAGATGTATGATGGTGTGTGTGAAGGTGTGTAGATGTATGATGGTGTGTGTGAAGGTGTGTAGAGGTATGATGGTGTGTGTGAAGGTGTGTAGATGTATGATGGTGTGTGTGAAGATGTATATATGTATGATGGTGTGTGTGAAGTTGTGCAGATGTACGATGGTGTGCAGATGTACGAAGGTGTGCGTGAACAAAATGTCATCAGCTTGCGCTGGTGTTGTGTTAACTGAACAAGATGACTTGTGCTCTGGTGATTGTGTGTGGAGAAAAATCCAAAGAAGAGGCACTGCATGGGTGTCCCACATACCGGTGTTCCTTCATTTCTCTTCCATGCTGTTTGGACTTTGCGAGATGGTTGTCCTAAATTTCTGAATACTCAGGAAATATTCGCAGGATATATTTGGTAGCCACGATGATGGCTGTCTTTAAACCTCTCTCACAGTATGACTTAGGACCACCGTTTAGGAGTCACAACCAAAGAAATCAACACATTGTTTCACTATTGTCATCTTTCATCTGGGACAGCCCAAAATCATAAAGTGTATCACATGTCTGTGTTACTAAGAGAATCCTCTTATTGGACTAACTATGCGAAAAAAATAACCATGATAGACACTTAACATGGGTTGTGAGGATGACTTTGGTCATTTCACAAGGGTATGTCCATTACATAACACTTCTCTGTGGTCTAGGGATCTTAGTGTAAAGGGGTGCTGTGGGGAGACTGTCAAACAAAAGTGCCTATGTATGGTCTTACCTGGCTGTTCTCTCTGTAGGCGTGTATAGAAGACCTGCAGGGAGAAATCCCGGGACACTGAACTGATTCCATCTCCCTGTAGAATAGCTAGAGCTTCTAATGGCATCTCCAGCAACATTCTGTCAGCTAACACCAACACACACTCCCCCTGCTCAACTGAACACACACACATAAACAAACAGTATGACATGCGGTCTATGCGGTCTGCCATGGGGATGCACATACATATATGCAGTTGAGAGGTTATACAGCAGTGCTGCAAGCCCTTTAATGCAATGAAGAGTACTTTACACAACAATTCAATTTTTCACATCTCTCTGACATAACTGTCTTGTTTCTGAGCACATAAAATATCAAATAGGAACCTTCAGAGCCTCATGCTCACCTAAACCCCAGAAAACAGGAGTAAAACAGTTGGAGAAGTTACTCGCAAAGACAAATTTAGAGATTACAAATGAAAATGTTTATATATTGCATTTTTCTCAAATTTAATAGAATGTTTAACATTAAAAAAATCAGCATAAAAATTTTGAGTGAAAAAATACATCTGTTTCAGAAATTCTGAGTATTATAGTACATATCACTGGTATTATGACAGGGTGCTTAATAATGGTGTGCTCTTGAGTTGGCATGGACCCCACAAAATCATATGATCTATGTTAGCATAATTTCACAATATTTTAAACAGCATCTTGTGATGAAATGCCCCCATAAATGCTCGAATGGGTTTACGTCAGGTGACTATGGAAAAAAGTCCATGACTTGAGTCCATGCCTCCTTGATCTTCTTTGGTCTTGAAGTTAAGTCATTGTTGTAAAGCTCTGAGGTGTGTTTTGGGTCATTATCCTGCAGCAGTATAAACGCTTATCCACAAGGATCCAAACCACAGGGGTTAGAATGGCTCTGAAGAATTGAGTGCTACTCCTCCTTTGTCAGGGTGTAGTTAATTCTGTGCATGTGACCAGTTTAAGAATAAGCAAAACATCCACAGACTTGAATATCCCCGGTACTTCACTGTTGGTTTGATGCACTGTTGGTATCAGGCTCTCTTTTCTATCAATCTCTCTTCTTTTCCTTACATAAACCAATCTGTTACTACCATAAATATCAACAATGGATTTATCAGTAAACAGGACTTTTTTCTCTAAATATATCTCAGCACCAGCCATTTTTTTCAACAAAATACTGTTAAAAAGTTGCTGCTACTTACTCATTCTAGGGAAGGCAGACTACATTTTCTTACCACATTTTTGCACTATTTTCATTGTTACAGTTTTATTGTTGATCTGTGCTTTGTACTCTCTGTCTCCTGGTTTATTTATAATAATATTTATTTTTATTCTTAGTACTGTTGTCCCAGTACTTTTAAACTTCTATATGTTGCAAATGGCAAACTTCACACTAAAACTGACTTTGACTTTGATTATTACATAGCCATGATTTGATGTTGAGGCGGCTGCTCTTTCTGACTCTTCTGACTCATTTACTTAATTTTCATGCCATGTTTTACACTGTCACAAATCAAATCAAATCCATGTTGTCTAAGCATGCATGTCAGTGAAAAGGATAACCAGATTGACCTTTCGCAAAGGATGTATGACATTTTGCACAAATAAATTAACATAAATTATTTTTGTTTGTAGATACTTGCTTTTCAGTAGTTCCAAACACAAATAATTTCTAACTTACATGTACATTTCACTTCAGCTTTTCACTTAAATTGTTATGCTGATCATGTCATATGTATTGAAAAAAATGAGAAAAATTATAAAGAGAAGTATTGTATATGCGTAAACTGTACTGCGCTTTTAATGCTTGACCCTGAAGAGCCTGAACTGAACTGTGTTGGAACTGTGGGACTGCATCTTCTCTTAGCATGTGTGTAACGGGGCTTTTACAGCCAGTGCGGCGACTACCAGGCAGAGCTTTATCTGCAGCCCCTCTTTCCTCCTTGTCTTTGGGCCGAATGGCTTCGCCGATGGATATCGATGGAGGGCGATGGCTGAGAGAGAGTGATAAGAGAGAGGAAGGATCAGAGTAACAAAAGGAGAAATATTCCACAGACAAGAGGAAATGAAAGTGAAAATGGTTCTATGAGAGGAGCGAGGAGAGGCAGCCTTAAAGAACGTGAGGATTCGCTCAGGTCAAGTAGTACACACACACACACACACACACACACACACACACACACACACACACACACACACACACACACACACACAAAAACATA
>JBBPCX010000154.1:5137802-5165966 GCA_037974365.1 Hydrocynus forskahlii | reverse complement strand
GAGAAAGAGAGGGAGGGAGAGAGAGAGAGAGAGAGAGAGAGAGAGAGAGAGAGAGAGAGAGAGAGAGAGAGAGAGAGTGTATGTATTTAAGCACATTTGTATGTTTAAAAGTACAAACACCTCAGTGAAAACTGGCTGACTGAGAGGCTATACGGTGCAATATGCGCATCTTTGTAATTTCAGCATCACTGATATAGGCTGTGGAGCCTCAGTGGACTCTGAGAAGGCAAAAACTAGGTCTAGATGATTAAATGTTTTGCTTGATTAGGCCTCAATATACAAATTAAGCAATACAGCTTGGTTTGTACTGGTTTATTTACTAATGATCTTACCCATCCTCAGAATGCTGCAGCAGCAGGATTTTGAGATTGGTTGGCAGTTCTCCCAGGAAGCTTAGGTGGTTCGGGTTTATACTCAAATGCTGGTAGGCCTAAACAGACAAAGCATAAACACTGACTGCTCAGACATGAATCCTGCTACTCTAAAGAGCTTGTCTAGATGTCTGACTTATCTAGACACATATGCTGATGTAAGACCTGTTTTACAGTAAGGGCAAGGCTTAAATAGGAATGTAAAAACACACATTTCCTTTGACTTTTTTTCATGTTAAATGAAGTACAGGAACTGTTTGCTGTTATTCAGCTCCCAAAACACTTGAACCAAGGTGTACTCTGAGGAAAAGTTAGCGTAACATAACAGCAAAAATGTGAACTGTCTGGTAGACCCCAAGGACTGGGTTGAGTCATGCAGTATCAGACTATGCATTTGTGGCAGTTCAAATTATTATTATGCATGAAGGGTCATTTTCACTATGTGAGATTTCTGAGAGCAGTACCTTGGAGAGTGTGTGGAGTGACTGGTCAATCGCTGAGAGAAGGCTGTTGCCTCTGTATGGTCGAGAGGGCAGCAGGGTTTTCCGCAGGGCAAGCAGGGCAGCCAACTGAGATTGATCTGTGTCCGAACATGCAACATGCAACACGCTGGACATCTCGGTGCAGCACACACAGCTCTAAGGTCAGATGACATAAATCCAAGTTAGCACTAAACAGTATTACAGTCACAAATATATGTGCAGTATATGCCACTTCGAGATCTCCCAGTTCTTTTTGGATAAAAAAAAAAACAAACCCAAAGTTTGAGTACAAGCTTTGATTTGTTGTTCTGAGTTTGCGTGTAAACTATCTAGAGCCAACAGAGATATTTACATATGGTATTAAAAACAAATAGGCTAAATGGAAGTGTATTCTAGGTTTTTATAACATCTCATATGAAAGCACATTAAAAGTTATTTACTTATTTTTGTAAGTGAAATAAAACTTGTACACAATTAAGTAAAAAAAAAAAAAGAATATTTATGATAGATACAGAATGATGAATGCTATTGAAAAAACCTTGGAATGTCCATATAAATGAATGAAAAGATCCATACATTTGCATGTGATTTAATGGCTTAAGTCATCAACATCGCAAACATGAAGGCCTTGCAGGCGAACGCTTGATGGCTAATGTCATTAAATGATATTATACAAAGGGCCATACATGATGTTCAATTTCTTAACAGCAGCATGCCCTCTCACCTGTAGCAGGGCGAGATACTGGCCAGAGGCGGCTGGATCATACTGGCTGTAGCACTCCACCAAGTCCACACAGATCTGGGAGAGAACCTGGAGGAAGTTGTGCTGCAGAGCCAAGCTCAAGGCCTCAGTCAGAGTCTCTTTGGTCTGAGTCAACTTCTGCTGAACTGCCCTCACACTGGTCTGTAGACAAGCAAACACAATCAACGATGAGATCGCATGGCCCTGATGAGTGCCTGTAGGGGTGTGTGAGCATCTGTGCACAAGTGTGATAATCTGAAGACATATAATTTACTGCCATTAAATGTCAGAATGACAAAAACATGTCTGGAATGCCTCCTGTTGTGCTGAGACACACTCAGCCTAAACTGTGCAAGCAAAAATGGCATAATTTTGTAAGCAATAACTTCTTATTTTGTCCTGTTGAGAGCAAAATTTGCTCTAGCTGAAGCAGAGGTATTATAGGACTTGCTATCTATAAACAAGTCTAAATACACACAGTATTTTGTTCAGAGAAACACTGGCATGATACATCTTTTTTCATATATGTAACATAAAATGTAACATATATAAGGCAATATGTAACAATATGTGAGACATACACATATTTAACACAAGATGTTACAAGTATACCTTACATGTTAAGACAATAGGTTACAGATATACAAGTTCCTTTAACTAACACAATACTATAACAGTACACGCTACACTTCAATTCATTCTGTAGTCATTTGGAATCTGACTTATCACACTATGTGTGTGTGTACCGGTACTGGTGGGAAGCAGCGTTCTGTATAATTCTGTATAATGCTCCCCTCCATGCACCCCCTGCTTACCTCTTCATCATCTTCATCCTCTGTTGCTTTTCTTTCCTCTCTGCTCTCCACCTGTGGCAACAAAAGGGCTTTTTGAGTTTCTCCAACCAGTTGGACACATTTCTGTTTGTGTTTGGTTGATAGTTGTGGTGCACAATATATGAGAGACTGATATATTATTTGTCAAAAACGGCTTTAATGATTATTATCTGTCTAATATTAGAAAATGTCCTTCTTTAGAAGGCATTCAATAATCTTTAAAAGGCATTCAATAATCAATATCGTGGTAGATAACACCAACACCATTCACAAAGAAAAAACACAGCTACATTTTCTGCATTTAAGATTCTTGGGCAAAACTTCCAATGTCACATTTGCCATCTGTTGTAAATGGCAACAGACAAGAGTGTCTGCTAAATGACCAAAAATATTTCCATAAAATAATGTAAAGGTTTACAATAATTGTAATGTCTGGTTTAATAGAATGCTCAACAATTTGTTAAGCTTTAACCTATCTTCTGCTCACTGCAATTATACAAATTATATAACCATTTTATATGGTGTAAGTTTGTTTTAAATTTCAGTATTTGTATTAGAAACAGTAAGATGTTAATTATCCATTTTGGCCCAGACATTCCTTATCAGTGCATCCATACTTACCTTTCAGTCAGGAATAATTACATGCTGTCTATAAAAGTATCATACAAAATGTTTCTGGGTTATTCTGTTTTTATATTTATCCAAAATGCCTTGGCTTGGTCACAAAGGCACAAGGGAGGAACATCCCAGGAAAGGTTTGCAGAAAAAAAAAAAAAAAAAAAAAAAAAAAAAATTTCCCAAATAAGTCCATGTCCTTATCATTTTCCCCTTACATTACATTTCCAGCTGCCATACTATATTACACTACAGACCTTTCTCACTGTCTCCTGCTAAATATTAATGAAAGCATACACTGGGTTGTGAATACTGCCTTTGTACTCTTGAAGGCTACACTGCTGCTGTAGATGTGAATGCTGTACCATGACGGGTCGGTCCCACAAAGGAATTGGGCAGAGCAGGTTTCTCTGCAGCACAATCAGTCTCAGACACTTTCCCAGCATGCCAAGGGAGCGTGCTTTGGTCTCTACGCAGTCCAATGAAAGAGAGTTGATCACAGACAGCTGGGTCAAAGCCATCTGACCCAGAGACTGAGCTACAGTCAGCCACTCCTACAGGATTAATAGAGAAGACTTGGTAAAACGCCAGATGTAGAACACTGCATACTAAATGTGCTGCATACTGCATCTCATTATCCCATTCCTTGACACCTGGATAGGACACTGCATCTGTATTTCTGATATATAGCCAGTAGAATTGTGTGTATGAGCGTTCAGTGTGTTCACAACACTTTTATCAAAAAAGAAATGTTGCGTTTCTTCCAAAAGCAATCATCAAAAGGTCTCGTTTTATTTTGGATTAAATGAACAATTTGCTACTTGATTTTAGATAATACCCTTTTTATCACATCTCCCAAAATAGGAGAGACAATAATAAAAATACAGTCCCATCTTGAAGCTTACAGTCCATATAATTTGGTATGGATTTAGCATTATGACATGACTTAGCAACATGGATTGCTACTCTGTGACCATCCAGGACGTGAAATATTACTAAAGCAATCTAGTGCTATTTTATGAACAAACTGATTTCTTTATTCTACTTAATTAAGTAGAGCTTATCACAATTTACACACAATGTCACACGGCAGCTCTACAGAAATCTTGGCCAGAATGTCTAAGATGCAAGCTAAGAAAAACACCCTGCAAAGAAACGAAAACATCGCACGCTGTCTGTAGAAGCTTGAGGTTCTACATATCATTAGCTAGATAAAGAAGTAATTAAACATTACTGTACTACTGGATAATAGTACTGAGCTCATAAGAAGCCAACTAGTCCTACAGTAGTCTTATTAAGACATAGTCTATTGCAGTATTGCCTAACTCTGGCCCTGGAGATGCAGGAAAAATGCTAAAATGTGAAAAGAGAACACTACCAGCTGCAGGGCAGGAGGTCTCCAGGACTAAGGCTGCGAACCACTGGTCTGGGATGACATAAAAAATTGCTCCCACAGTGGACCATGACCACATAAAGCTGCTGTCTGTATAATGGTACACTGAGTTGTCTGGAGCAACTTTGTCAGTTTTGAAAGTATTGTATCATAACGTAGGGTCGCACTTGTAACTTTTTAGCATACTTACATACACACACACACACACACACACACACACACACTCATATGGTGCGTTTTTCCCACTATGTAACTGTGTACTTGTACACACTATGTACACAGTTGTTGACGTCAAAGTGAACTTTGAGTGTCCTAACTTGTTCTAGTGCACTCAGGTCTGTGTTGCTCCGGATGTAGTCTTCCACAGCCCTCTCAATAGGGTTCTTCCTGCTATTGACTCTCGCTCTGAGCTTCTCCTCCTCACACTGCACCTCCAACATCATCAGAGCCAGGTCAATCAAAATCAACCTAAAGTCCACACACGCACCCATTGCGGGAAGGTTATACCGCACACACTGGACAGAAAGAAACATAATCATGTTATTTAGCATTATAAGCCCTTCCACCAGCTCTCATTTAATTAAGACTGATACCAGGAGGGATATCAGATTATGCACCTGTGTGCATGGAAGTTTTTGTGGGGGCAAAAATAAAATTAGGTTAGAGGAGTCTCTTAAGGGGTGCAGCTCTCCCATGAGACTCCCATGAGATATAAGCGTGAGCATAAACACAGAGAGAGAGAAAGAGAGAGACAGAGAGAGCATAAACCCCGAGAGAGAGAGAGAGAGAGAAAGAGAGAGAGAGAGAGAGAGAGAGAGAGAGACTATGAAAACCCTCAGAGATCAACAAAGCTAACAAGGTAAATGAGGAAAGAAAGAGAGTAAATGAATAAATGAATAAATGAAAGAGATCTTTTGGGAATCGCACATCTGGGCCATCAGAACAAATCTCAAAAATAAATCTGTGAATGGCTCCCCTGTGGCCCACCGCAAAGCATTTTTACTGTTTTAACCTTTACTTTTCCCCCAATTTATCTTTCACAGTGTTCAGAAGTAAAATGAATGCCAGAAAGGTGCACTGATCAAAGCCATATTTTGCTCAGTAGTACAGTGCAGGTTTTGTCTGAAGTTCAGTGTCCTTTTTCTGCAAAATACACACATTCTTACAGATATTAAACTCATCTAACACTGTCATCAGTTAGGAATTTGTGTAGCGGACCATGTTTATTGTGTTTGCTGGGAAAACAGCACCATCTGCTGTATGTAAAGATCCATAGCTTATTCAAAATTCAGAGATGGAGGGCAGATCCTTTAACTGCAGTTACATTTTGGACACTGGCTGGATGTGTGCTACATGAAGAGAATAAAGCGCTTGATGTTTTTTATTTTCCATTAATTTAAAAGCCATCTGTCTCTTGAATGGGTCAAATTTTATGTAACTGGGTTAATGCTGCAGACCTTCTGGATTTGTATGTTGTCTTTCATCGCATCCAAACATTTTGCTCCAAATGGAATTACAAGAGCGGACAGAGCAGCAGTCTAATTACTTTAGCAATTCAGACATCCCCAAACAGCTTGATTTCCCCATTTTATAAACATGAACACTGTAAACTCTATGATTAAATAATCTAACTGGGTGAAAATGAAACTCTGGAGTGCAACATGAGGCAAAATGAATTACTAGTGGAATTGGTACAGTGCTGTGGTGGGCTTGTCCAAAAGGGACAGACAAGATAGGGGCTGGTTCACGCTGGGCCAAATAAACAAACTCAGAGTAAAGCTTAATCCCATTTCACACCAGCTTATTCCAAACACTAAGATGAAAAATAAGTGTTTTCTGTAACAAGAAAAGTTCTTGTCTGGTCATCTAGCAAGTAGACTGTTAAACTAATGATGGCCAGAATATGAAGCAGGTCTAATGATCTCCAGAATTATTGGCATTCTTATTAAAAATTCTCCATTTTGTAATATTTTCTTAAAGTAAATATATAATTTACAGGATGAGCCCACAAAATAATCACAAACTGATCACAAAAGAAGTTTTATAAAACGTGTTATTTTTGACACCGCACATTAAGTATTTTTGTATCAGTATTTTCCTTCAGAATTTGGAGTAAAAGTGCTTTATGTGTCGTCTGACCACAGCACTCTGACCCAGTTCCAGTAGTGCCTGGAAAACTCCAAGAGCTTTTGCTTGGGGCAAAAAGAGCATGGCTCCTTTCTGGCATACCCTCTTAACAGTTAATCGGGATGGAGGTGATGTCTTGTAGTTGATTTGGAGACATGGTGACCCTCAGGTTGATCAAAATCATGCTTCATTTACAGTTCCTTCACTTAAATTTCTTGGGATGCCAATAACCGTGATGGGTAATATATAAAATGTTTTTTTGGGGTCTATTTCCAACATAAAATTAAATTATAACAAATAAAGTGATTTTCAAATGGTCCATGGTGTGACGGTAGATATCATTTAGTCCTGCTATTCACAATCAATAGACTCCACTCCATTATAAAATAAATAAATAAATAAATTTTTAAAAAGTATTTTGGCTGAGATTTGGTTCAATCAGTCATAGGAAAGCTGTGAGTTATAAAATTATTTTATTTACACCATCATTATGTATACATATTTACAGTTAATTAAGATAATTCCTTTTAAGGTTACCTTCATATCCCATCAGGATCATTAGTGCTTTTTGCTTTGTATAGTGACAATGTAACTAAATATAATATATATATAGGTTATTTACTTTTGTTAGTTGTATCTGGACTTCTGTTTATGAATTTGAGAGGGCAAATAAACTTCAATCATTTTAAAATCACACAGAGTGCACAGTGAAGCTTCACCTACAGTGCCTTTGTAGGCTTAGATTATGGAAAAGGTACCTCATAAGATGGGAGAAGCCTAAGGCAACTGGAAACCACTTCCTCCTGCAGGGACACAGCCTGCTGCATAAGTGAGAGAGCATCAAGAAGGTATCGCTGTTTCTCTTCTTTGGTGGACATAAGCATGGCCAGCATTCTTCACAAAAGTAAAAAGAAAGATCAAGTAAGCCAAGCTAACCTCTTCTGAATGAAATAGAGAACAATCCCCAAAATGTATGTGGGTGAATGTGCTTATTGTATATATTACTTGCACTCTGTGACCAAATTAGCTCAATCTACAGTGAGAATACACAATATTTCTAAAAAGAACTATCAAATGTATCTGCTCAAATCACAACATACACACATTCCTGGGAAAACTGGAGTGTTGTTACATGGTTCTAGCGATAGGATCACTGTTAACAGCTAAAGTATCCTGCGTACCTCAGAGTATTTGCATGCTCTACAGTTGCCTCAGCAGTGGATGTTCTGTAGCCATGCTGGAGTAAAACTGCTGCACTGTGTTTTAGCGTGTCACATGCTGACTTCAGTTTCTCCACAGTTTCACCATGATCAGCCCTAGCAGGCTTTAGTGCAGCACGACAAAGAACTGCACCTCTACAAGACAACATCAAGACAACACTTTCAGTACAGCAGAAGCTTTTCTCTCATGCAGATATATACGTGAATGTTAGTGTATACAAGACAAAAGACAAATGCAAAAAACACACTCATGCACCCTACTTGGCTTGTAGTGACGCAATGTTGAAATGGAGGACAGGAGCTCGGTTTGGCCTTTGATCCAGAGCTGATCTGAGGAGTTCAACTGCTTGGTCTATTAGCTTGAATACCTATAGAGATTAAACTTTTTATGCATTACTCAATTGTGGTTATAATGTCCTTTATAATGTTCTATTCCTCAAACTAAAATAAATTTAGAAGGCAGGACTTCTCATTCTGTGCCACAAAATTCATATCAGGAACTATTGCCTTATAAACTTGCTGCTTAAATCCCAGAATACCCACATTCCTATGAGAACTGGGTGTGCTGTCCAAGGGTCATGGCCATAAGGTCACTGTTATGGGCAGCTAAGATTTTGTCCAGCAGATGCCATAATAGCACTAATCCTATTGATTTCTTCCATTTTTCAAAAAGACCAAATAAAAGGTTGAACACAAAGCAGTTTTCAATCTGCAATGAAATGAACCTGTGAGTGTGTCTCCTCTCCTATATCCCTCGCTGTAGTGTCCGGAAGGCTCTGAGTGACATGGTACCAGAAATCCTCATCCCCGCCGATCTCATAAGCTTTCTCAAATAAAGCAAGGGCCTGACCATGCTTCTGTTCCTGACTGGCCAGAACAGCCAACAGGTGATAACTCCGAGCAAGTGATGTTTGATTTCCAAGCTTCTGGGGATCCACAGGACATTTTTAGGACAAGCATGACATGAATGAATCACAGATTTAGAGTCAAATGGCAAGTTCTGTGTGCTTCTGGATAAAATGTAGGACAGGTTTTTATATCACTTTTCTCCCTGCATAATTCTAACTGACCAACCAACAAGATACTGCTTGAACACTTGTGAGTGTCCTCTCTCACCTTGGCCACCAAGTTAGCTTCAGCTAACAAGATCTTGGCAGGCTGGAGTAGTCCCACACTGAGACACACAGCAGCCTTGTCCAGCCACAGCTCCTGCACAGTGCGCTCGCTCAGCCTCCTTGCGGACACACTGCCTACAGCTGCAGCCTTCCCACTGTGAGAAGGCCCCGGCTGAAGAGTGGAGACGTGTTAGTTATTGAATTGTTTTGATTTACACAGTAGAGACTGCGGGGGAGGCCCATAATTCCTGTTTCACCGGTGCCCTTTTCAGTAATGCGCTCTGCAACAAACTAACCTGATCTGTCGTGCTGACTTTACACTCTGATTGATATCCATTTCTTTCCCTCTGGACAATAATTTCCTTTCGACACCTAAGATCAAATAAAGGTGCTCTGCTTCAGCATTTACTCGTCTGTCATATGCAGTACATTTACCAAGGTTATCCTCATTAATCTTGACAACCAAGTTCAATAAGGAAATTTTCACTCGATTGTGCTGAGCCATTTAGCATAAACCTTACATCAATACAGCTCAGTATGTGAATGACTTTCACAGGTTTCAGCAAAACCAACACCAAGATTAATACATGTAACACATCGCTTACAACATCTGCTCATCTTCAGGAATACGAGCCCAGTTCAGTAATGTTTCTCTGTATGGTGATGAAGACTCAAGTCCAAGGTCACAACAGGCCTTCACAATCCTGAAAAACATGAAAAAAAAAATGCTCAAGTAATCGACTATTACATAAGCTTTGTACATTCATGAAATGTTCATATGGAAAGAAACAAAGATAAATGAGTAGTAATTCCACATTCAAGTGAAATGCAGTGTGTATTTCTTGCTATAATTTTTGCTTTTTGGGATGCTTCGGAATGAGATATGACACCAATATAACCTCTAATCATCTTCGGTGGGTCATAGAATAGGACAGAAAATGCATGGTTCTGCTTTTATATCTAGATTAGCAACTTTCATCACTTATTATTAATTAAGAATTGTGCAATTTATTTCATTTTATGGGATGAACTGATGCTATCAAGCTAACAGAACAAAATTCAATGCTAAAGACATTTTACTTAAGATGCTCTTTGATAATTCACACAGTATGAAACTGGATACTGTTTTGTGCTGTTTTTTGAAAGCTTATTTGAGTACATTTGACACCTTACTTTATAGAAAGCATATTTGAAAAAATGCAAAAAAACCCCCAAAAAAACAAAGAGGCATTTAGCAAATGCTGCTGTTTTTGTTGTGAGTGTAAGATTTACTGAGCGCAGTTTATGTAGGTTCAGTAGGTTATGGTCTGGTTAATGAATTAACAATGTTTTAGTTTTGGTGCTAGCTTCATTAACTTGTGGCTGGGTTTCCATGGATATCTTTGGAAGTAACAAAGTACTGAAATCATACAGGTAGCATTACATGCATGTGCAGTGATTGTGTTACTGGGATTTCAGTCACTCAAACATCGGCCTTGAAGGAGGACACTTCCAGTGAGCGCTCCTAACAAAAGGTTTAACGGACGCTGAATCAAGTCTCAGGGAGTGACCCTTGTTTTAGGGATACTAATATGAATAACTCAAATTTGTTAGATAGATTTGATGAAGAACACAGAGCAACCTAATATGCAGCCACCGCCCATGCCAGCTGGCTGCAGAGTAAGTGCTGTGTACCTGAGGCGGTAAAGATCAGAGTAGCTCTTGCTGTGAGAGAGGTCATTAGCAATGACCTCAGCCAGGTGCAAAGGAGGCAGGGTTAGCGGGGTCAGAGATACAGACTCCAGCTCTCTTACCAGGACATCCAGGTAGAACAGAGTTCGGCTCTGAAAGCACATAAAGACTTTGATGCACAACACATTCAATCATGGGCTGTTCTTTACACAGGGACTGTGAAGACCAAGTATCAAAGAGAGCAAAAAAAGAAGTCAGCATGGCAGTGGAAACCATGTAATACAGAGTAGATAATGTTTTCTTTCAAAAACAGTCATAATACATTTTTGTTACACCATTTCCAACCTCTCTTATAAATAAACAGTTGTTTTCCTTACCAGTGTAACTAGGCTGTTTTGTTTGGCTGCCCTGTATTATGCCTCACTCAAAAAGCAGTCTGAGCTGAAACACTCCCAATAACTTCAGTGTATGACTGGCTTAACTGTTGTAGGCTGAACAGATGGATATATGTTCACATGTTTCTGCTGTCAATAAACCAGTGAATTCAAATGGCTGTTTTTGAACTTGAATTTGCACCATAAGTGCCGAGGATTAAACATAATATTTTGAATTTTAAATAATGTTTACATCCTACATTTAACTTTTTATCTTAAAAAGCAAGACAAAAGACAAAGTCACTTTAATTATTGTTGACATTTTTTTATTTGTCCATAAGGCACTCTTATCACAAACTGTATATAAAAGACCTTGGCATGCTGGACCTTTCAGGTCCTTTCTGGTTTTTCCTAAACCCAAGATTAAAATATGTGGGCAATCTGTAATTAAGGTTATACCTGCCAGACAGGAAAAAGAGACTGGGACAGAAAAATCAACATTTATGTAAAGCTACAGTTCATCTCAGCTGCATTGTATTCTGCTTAATTTAGTCTGTTAATCATTTTTAAAACACACTGAACTGCATTCTTTTATAAACATAAACTAGCTCAGATTGATTCATGTGTCTGGAATTCGTGGTCTTTTTCCAGTGAGGCAATTCAACTTCATCAGATTCTGTTCAGCAGATCGATTGAGCATGTACCTGTCTTTGACTCTCAGCAGAGTAAAACTGCCTCCACTTTCACGCTGACTGGGCATAAAGGTCAATATTCCTTCTTTATCCACCGGCAAGCTAACAAACTCAGAGATCACAGTGAAGATCGATTCAAGACTTTTCTGCTCTGCTGGGTCTTTGATTATACATGTCAAGGCACAGAGTAAGAGACTGGAACCAACAAATAACAGATAGTGTGGAGACAATGAGTCCCCTCCTGCTGGAGAGACACTGACCTGCGCGCTGATGCTCTGTATGTTGATGGAGTGAGGGTCACTGGTATGCCTGAAAGCCTGACGGACCTCCTTAGGACACTCAAACTGAGCCCACTCCTCTGGACTGGAAGGCAGAGAGGTGTCTGAAACAGGGCCTTTGGACTTCTTCTCAACTAAAGGAGGCTGAACAGGACAGACAAGGCAAGACTGATATACAGTGTGTGTACATAGAAGTGAGGACAAAACACCAGAACCTGTGATTTGTGCTTAATTGTTTGTGAATTTTATATGTTTTGGCAACAAAAACATATGAAAAATCCATGCAAAAATACTCATGTTATGTAGGGACATGTTAAATGTTTTCTAGAGGTATGTGCTCAACCTCTTTGGACTTTTTGCCTTTCTCCTTTTCTTTCGCTTTTTCTTTGTCTTTTTTGGTGCTGCCTGCTGACACAGGTCGAACTGAAACAAGATGCTGTTGTTCCTCTTTTAGGACTTCTTGCACTATTTCCATGGACACCTGAAATAAAGGCATATGTTGCAAAAAGTACTTAAGTAGAATGAAACAGAACGAAATACAACAACGAAAACTATGCAGTAGCTAAATTATACAATGCTGGAAGCCTTACTACTGACAAATTTTAAATGTAGTGTGCAAGCTGAACAGTTATTGTTGTTTCACCTATGTACTCCAGCACACTTAGTTGGGTGTTGACATCTAGATTAATCACAGACTCATAGCCCTTTACAAAGTTTCCTCATTTCAGGGCACTAAAAGTAATTGCACAAATAAATAATGGGACAGAATCTTCAATAAAATTGAAAACTGTTCAAGTTTGGTACTCTCCCTGGTACTGTTCTGCCTGGCCCTACAATGATGCAGATTTTGCAGTCATCAGTCATTTTTGCTTAGTAGCTTTTTAAAATTTTCTTGGACATGTTTAATTGTATTCACTTTTTGTTTGTGATAAACTCCATTTTTACATAAATAATATATTTTCCTTATTATTGGTCAGCTGTTGTGGTGGCCTTCCCTGGTGTTGATTGATTCATATGTCTAACATAAAGCCTTTTATTGTGGCTTTATGATGACCTGTTGTGCCGGCACGGACTCTTCTCTTATTGAGAGGCAACAGACCTTTTGTTACTCATATTACACATAAAGTAAAGATGCAATCATATAAGGCTAGCGATCTGTCGTTATCCATAGTCATCTAAAATGTAGGGACAGTATATTGAAAGACCAAAATCATGCATCATGAACTTCTTGACTGGCCACGTAAATCTAAACCCCAATGCATCTCACTTACTGAAAACTAGACTGAAATCCTATATATTTCTAATTAAAACTGATGCTGAAGTACAAGATGAAAAGTCACTCTCCAGTTACTTTCATGCCATACATCATAACCAAATCTCATATCTCTAGGGGAAAACATAACAAGAGTACTGTGTCTTAACCTGCCACATCTGTAGCACAGAGGAATAAGCCAGTTGCAGGTACTGCTGGTGGTGGGGAGACACTCTGGACTCCATGAGAGCCAGGAGTGTGTGTGCTCTCACAAGGCCATCTAGACGCCACACCTCCTTCGTCTCTGACACACAGCTCACTGGAATCACCTCCTCTGGCTGGCCAGAGGTCTCTAACAGGAGCACATACAGTATTAGAGGCAGTGATGGGACAGAGAAGATGCAAAATTAGGACTGTACAAATCAGTTTCTAGTTGATCAACATGTTCTGTAAACATGACTAAAATATTACATTTCACTGCAGAAATGCGTGCTATATATAACTATTGCACATCTATGCACCATCTCTTTGTAAGTACACTATATGGACAAAAGTATTTGGATGCCTAACCATTGCACCAGCATGGACTTTAATAACATTGCATTCAAATACATTTTTAATGCAATACAGACTTTTATATGGAGTTGGTCCCTGCCTTGCAGCTATAACAGCTTCCAATCTTCTTGGAAGGCTTTCCTCAAGATTTTGGAGTTTCTGTGAGAATCTGTGCTCATTCATTCTGTAGAGCATTTATGAGGTCAGGCACTGATGTTGGAAGAGAAGGCCTGGCTCACAATCTCCGTTCCAGTTCATCTGAAAGGTGTTTGATGGGGTTGAGGTCAGGGCTTTGTGCAGCCAGTCAAGCTCTTTCACATCCAGCTCATTCAAACATGTCTTTATGGATCCCTTTAATATATGTAACCTACATATTTTCTACATGGGATGGGACGAGTGAGTATGAATGGACAGAAAAGTAAGAACGTCAGGCGAATGGAAGGCAGAGTGGAAGGGAAGAAACATGGAAAGCGACACGCTGTAAAGTGGGTAAAGTGGCGTCCTGTTTAGTGTGAGGCAGTCCTGGGCCTGTCTGACTGTTTCCTATGCTCCCTGTTGCTCGCTAAGCCCTCTCGCTCCTCCCCCGCCTTCTGTTGATGTGGCAACATGCTGCAGTACTTCCTAGTTAAAACCACGTGCCCCTCCTCCACTCTCATGTCAGCATTGGTGGTTCAGTGGTAGAATTCTCGCCTGCCACGCGGGAGGCCCGGGTTCGATTCCCGGCCAATGCAGTCAAAAATGTTTTTCTTTCTTGTTCTTACTGCCATTACATAGCATCCGTTAACTTAAATAATAAAAGATTCAAACATTTAATATTTAATTTCAATATTAGTGAATAGTGTATGGTGAATCAGAGCAAGGAACTTTTCTAGCTGTATTTTCTAAAAAACAGAAACAGCTCCTTTGCTTCCAGTCTCTTTTCCATAACCGAACATTTATTTTAAACATTTCTATTTACTGTTGGGGTCCAGTGTGGAGGTCACAGGCTCTGTTTGTGCTTCCTTCTGACCATTCCTCTTCCCACGTCTTTCCTGTCCACAGTTACAGTGTACTTAAGCTGCCCTTTATATTAGCATTACACTACTGCAGACTGTATTTATACGCAGCAATGATAACTGACTTGAGGTCAGGGCTCTGTGTGGGCCAGTCCAGCTCTTCCACATCAAGCTCATCTAAACATGTCTTTATGGAACTTGCTTTGTGCACTGGGGCACAATTATGCTGGAATAGAAAAGGTTCTTCCTCAAACTGTGTGCACAAAGTTGGAAACATGGCATTGTCCAAAATGCCCTGATATGTTTAAGCATTAAGATTGTCCTTCACTGGAAGTAAGGGGTCAGGTGTGTCCTAACACTTTTGTCCACATAGTGTACTTTCATATTTTCGTTTTGTTTACATCCGCATCTCTATTAGTCTGTATTACGATAATAAATAGTTAGATTAATTACATTACCAAGGCTCGAGCTCATGTCAGAGGCAGAGAGGAGGATGGCTACGGCCTTCTGAATCTGTAGCCGTGCATCTGCCAACGGGAAATGATTGCAGTACTGCCATTCCCCAAATTCCATTAGAAAATCCACCTTCTGCCACTGATTATCAGCACTCTGGAAGGAAGCAGAACAAAACAAATATCAAATACTTGCACACAATTATAAAAAAATAAACAATATACAGCTCAAAGTAAAGAACTAAAGTCTACAGCCCTAGCAACAGTTGCTGTGTTAACTATATGCAGTGCAGCTGAGTGTCCAGCAGGTGTCATTATATAAAAGCCCATGACACAATGCAAATGTGGCTCTAGTCTCTGAACCACCTCTAAGCCCTGCTTTCAAATGGAAAAACACTTTATTTGCTTCACAGACTTTCAAATGAGATTTACAAATGGGTTCAGTAGACAATCGCAAGATATATACATTATATTAAAGGGCTTGTATAGTGAAAAACAGAAGTTAAACATTGTCAAAGCTTCATAACATTTGTTCAATCCCCAAGTCCGTACAATTCATGTTTATGTCTTTGTCATGTCACAGAAACAACAATTTAACATATATCCACCCATTCAGCATTCAGCATTTCAAGCTGTGCCCATTCACATTAACGTTACAGGTGTGTTTCAGCCTGGAATGCTTTTTGAACTAAACAAAATACGAGACAACCAGAACAGAGGTCATCAGTCTAATCTGCATGATCATTAACATCAAAATAGCAAACCAGATAAAAAGAAGTTTTAAAATGTTCATTTAAAAAATATTGCCAAATAACGACACACACTAACATCACAATTGGACCATTGGGAAAAATAAAATACAAGAAAAATTTAGTATATGGGTCCTTTAATATATGCAACCTACATGTTTTCTACATGTCTATAGATGGAAAACATCAGTATAAGTGTCCAACCAATACGCTACACATATTGATATTATCTATATACCTGTAGGGTATTGATAGCATTCTGATAGTAGGCCAGCTTCTGCTGTGCGTCTTTGGCAGAGAGAGCCACCCAATGCCACATCTGAGAACAGGCCAGCTCTCCCTCTTCTGTAAACCTCTCCATGTCCAGCACAATGTTCTTCCCCATCTGAGCCTTAACCAGCACCTGCTGCTTATAAAGGAGCCTGCACATGCATGTGTACATACAGACATACACACACACACACACACAAAACAATAATGGAAGTAAAGAAACACATACATAACGTGATGTAGGCACACATACAGCACTTTCTGTCTTCACAAATTTTAGGTCTGTTCTGTTGCCCAAAAACCATATGTCACTGTAGAAAGGCATCTAGCACAGTCCTAGATTGATCATATACATATGTTAATGAAAGTATTACAAGAATGACTGGCATGTGCCCTGGGCACATGAACTCACAGTCTATGTGGGCTGCGCTGTATCTCTCTGATGCCTTGGTCCAGGATCTGTAGGCCACCCTTCCAGTCACCAACATCAGCATAGATATGGAACAGCACATTGTACATGGCTGCTCTCACTGCCAGGTCATCTTCAGTTTTACCTTTAGAAAGAGTGGGAGAGAGTGAGAGAAGTGGAAAATCAAGAGAAAATGAGTAAATGTGTGTGTGTGAGACTGTATGTGAGACTGTATGTGTGTGTATGTAACAAATAAACAGTAATGCTTCCGTTATGAGTTAGATGGTGGCTGTGGGGTAGCTGATGGCCTAGGTTGTGAGTTCAAATCCCAGGACTGCTACTGGCACCACTGAGGTACACTTGAGCAACGTACCATCTCCACGCACTGCTCCTCAGGTGCCCCCCATGGCAGCCCACTGCTTCATTTAGAGAATGGGTTAACTGTAGAGATAGATTTTTACATTGTTCACACTGTGTGGTGTGGTGTGTGACTATAAAGGGCCACTTTTCTCCATCACATTGTGATGAAAATTACCGTCAAGACTGAAAACTGCCTCATTTCAAAACACGATAACGTGCTTACTTTGTAGCAGCACCCCCACCCTAAGCCGTGGGTCATGTCTGCATACCAGTATTAACCCTCAGCAGCCTCAGGTGTCATCTTAATATCTCAGAGAGAGGGGAATCGGGAGGGAACGAATGAGTATGAATGGACAGAAAAGTAAGAACGTCAGGCGAATGGAAGGCAGAGTGGAAGGGAAGAAACATGGAAAGCGACACGCTGTAAAGTGGGTAAAGTGGCGTCCTGTTTAGTGTGAGGCAGTCCTGGGCCTGTCTGACTGTTTCCTATGCTCCCTGTTGCTCGCTAAGCCCTCTCGCTCCTCCCCCGCCTTCTGTTGATGTGGCAACATGCTGCAGTACTTCCTAGTTAAAACCACGTGCCCCTCCTCCACTCTCATGTCAGCATTGGTGGTTCAGTGGTAGAATTCTCGCCTGCCACGCGGGAGGCCCGGGTTCGATTCCCGGCCAATGCAGTTAAAAATGTTTTTCTCTCTTGTTCTTACTGCCATTACATTGCATAGGTTAAGCTAAATAATAAAAGATTCATACATTTAATATTTAATATCAATATTAGTGAATAGTGCATATACACTCACCACAACTACTGGACTCTTGACCTTGGACTCTTCACAATGTCACTTTAAACCCTCACTGCACACTAGAATATTAAACTCTTTCAACACTTGTAAATACTAAACACTCTTTAAAAAAATTTATTTTCTTATTATTATACATATTTTCTACTTCTTAATTTTTTAATTTTTCATTTATATATATATATATATATATATATATATATATATAGTCTTCAATTTTTACAAATTTAACTGTATATTTTTCTAAATATTTATGTAAAGTTGAGGGAGCCTAAGAATTTCATTACGGGTAATAACGCTACATTGTTATCTGTATATGACAATAAAACTTGAAACTTTAAACTTTAAACTTGAACCAGAGCAATCAGAGCAAGGAACTTTTCTAGCTGTATTTTCTAAAAAAGAAAAAAGCTCCTTTGCTTCCAGTCTCTTTTTCATAACCGAACATTTATTTTAAACATTTCTACTTACTGTTGGGGTCCAGTGTGGAGGTCACAGGCTCTGTTTGCGCTTCCTTCTGACCATTCCTCTTCCCACGTCTTTCCTGTCCACAGTTACAGAGTATTTATGCTGCCCTTTATATTAGCATTTCACTACTGCAGACTGCAAGGCTTATTTAAAACAATCACAGGCATAGAAAAGTGGTTGAATACAAAAGCAATAGGAAAACGCTTGTATACTCTTGTTTTATTTCTCAATACGTTTTCTAAGTAGCCTAATAATAGTTAAAACTCTAGAAACCTTCTGATGTGCTTCAAATCATGAACTCTTAGTGAGTACTTCTGATGTGAATTATGAACTCTTACAGTGCCTGGCTGAGGGTAGGTCCGGGTCAGGGCTTTCACAATGAGCTCCAGTGGCTCTCGGAGCTGCTGTCTCTGCTCAGGAGTGGCTAGAAGAGGCAGGCAGGCATTCCAGTAATGCCTAGCTGCAGTTCCACACAGAGGCCCACTACCTGCCTGTTCAGCATAGCTAAACACATAATACAGTGGAGGAAATGATTGTAAATGAGTGAAAACAAGAGATATGGAGAAAAGGCAATGAGAACTGACTTAAGGTGCACTGACATCATAATAAATACTGAAGACATACTGAAAATACTTTAATTCAGTTTAGCTCAGATTTAGTGTAATTTTACACATGCACATTTATAAATGACTTATCTCTACTAAGTGCAATAACACACTCCTAACTACCATCAGTGTCGCTAGATCTCACTTAACTGTGTTACTTATCTATAGTATTTATACGCAGCATTTGTGTTTTTTTCAACAGATTTCTATTTAGATTTATTTAGACATTATTTTTTATATTGTCTTTGCCTCTGTGTCTGTGTGGCTTCACAGTCATTAGCAATTTCCTCGGGATCAATAAAGTTTTCTGATTTAGATTCTGACATGTACACAGTATAACAAAATGACGGAGTATACAGCTGTAGCGTGATATTATTCCTCCCAGTTCCTAAGCATAGCTATGGAGATGCAACGTTTAAGATGAGTCTACCATACTTACCTTACGCTAGACTGGAGCATTTCAAGTGCTGCTGCATAGCTGTCAGGATGACCAAGAGACATATGGAGCATACTCAGCCCTCTCAAACACGCACAGCTGCTCAGCATTTCCTTCACTGTTCTCACACTGTACCTAAACACACACACACACATACACACACACACACACACACACACACACAAACATGGTCATTTCAGCTTACAGTCAATTACATCACTCTAAATAAGTCAGTTTTTGTCCAAAAGCATCTTTAAAGAGCCTAGTCTACCAAGACAGTGACTCACTCTGGCTCTCCATGACAGGCGTAATGTGAGTAAATTAAATATTGCTGTAACATATACAGATTATGTAACACACAAACAGAAAATACGCAGGACTAAGCCAAGCAGTCTCACTGACTGTGTATTGAATTCCTCAAGGCCACTAGGTGGCAGTTTTTATATCTGTAATTCATGTCTTAAGAATTAAAGTTCAAAACATCACCATTGATGAATCCCAATTTCATTTATTTGACTTAAACCTTTAGACAACTGCTGTGTCTTATATGATCACGGTTTTCTGAATATCCTCCTCTGGTAAAAGCACTTACAGGCTGCATGCTGTGGTCTTTGCCTTATGAATAGCGGTCTGCTCTAGTTGAAGTGCGTATTGCGTGCAGGTCATGACTAGGTCATGATCAGGGCTGTGGTGGGTAAACTGAGCAAGCTGAGACCACACGTACAGTTCCACCACTGGATCTGACCACTTACAGTCTGAGGCCATTTGCACCAGCTGCCACAGAAACAGAGAGAGACAGGCAGGGGTAGAGACACATGGGTGTAATTCCAAAAAAATGAAGGCTTATAGGAAACATAACCATTACAAGTACTGTTACTCTACTGGAGTGTAAAAACAGTATATCATAAATCAACTCAACAACTTAATAAGCCACAGTTACTAAGATTTATTAGATAACATAAAACTACAAGTACAAAGTCTACAGTGAAGGCAGCAATTGTTGCCTTCTTTGATAAATGACAGTAGCTCTTACCGTTCCAAGGCTGGGTACAACAAACTCCATCAGTCTGGGATTGCTATTACACAGCAGCATCTCCACTCCAACCAGTACACGAGACATGGCTGCCACTGCCTCGTTTTTACTCTAGAGAGTGCGACACATACACTGACTAATCCACCATTTTAAGTTTGTTCATCACATTTTAAATTTCTGACCATAGAGTTGTGCTTACTGTCTGGCCATACTGAGCACTAGGCCTGTCACCAACTAATATTTTGTTAAATGTGTGGCGTCCAAATGAATAATTATGAAATGTGAAACGGGGACGTGTGAATGGCGGTGATGCCCGTTTTTTTGTGTTGACTGATTGATGTACAAATAAATGCAATGAACAATTAAATGGGCATTTTCCATTGTATGCAGTTATTAAAATATAAGTGGCCAGATTGCTTGATTGGCTACCTTGTACCTTGCTGCCTTAGCACCAGATGACAGCCATCATTCAAGCTCAAATATTTAAACATGACAACATTACTTAACCTCTAAAGGTGTTACAGAACTCAGCTCAAGGAACTTCAGTTAGGTGATCATATGTTATAACTGTGAAAGGCCTGCTGAGCATATGTGCAGAGCTACCTTCGCCCTTTTGTTCTTTGAGACTACTTACAAACATCTGCATACAAACAAATTAAGTTTGCACTACAAACAACTGGGAGCATTACTGAACTATTTAAAATTGTCTACAGTGACTATACATGCTTGAGTTAAGCTATCCAACTAATAAAAACTTACATAAGATATTATTTTAGATGCACATCATGCTCAATCACACAAACACATGCAGACATGTAATAACTGGAACTTGCTATGTCTGCACCCAACTTAAAGCCCAGTAATTGAGCTCAAATAATATATAAAAAAAATGACGACCAGCCAAATATTCTCACATGTACAGAGAAAATCATTATCAGGTCATCGGTCATCACATAAACTTAAACACACAGGCACATCCACAAACACACATGTGCACACACACCTCATCATCAGTGCAGAGTTTCTGTCCAATCTGGTGCTGCAGTAGGTATTTGGTATTCACCCATGTGCTGATGAGCTGCTTCCTGACCATGATGGACACCCTCTCTTCATTCCCATTGGACAGCTGCAGAGCGTAGTCACACAGCTACCGCACAAACAAGATATCAACATCCATCCATCCATCTATCCATTCAGAAAAAAAACCTTCATCCATCACTCTTCTCATTTATTTTTGGGCATCCATCACTTCAGAACTCCCAATGGCTCCCCACTCAGCCATTCATCCATCCTTCTCCCCATCCATCTCCGCTGTGAGATCTGGCTGTGAGGCGGTATCAGCAGACCCACAGAGAAACTCCATACTTTCAGACTCATTGGCTCCCATTTTCGCAGTCCGGCTCCAGCTTATTTTCTGCATTTCACACTCATAAACTGAAGTTAGTGCTCTTTAAACACATAGTTTTAAAAATGATAACGCTGATACCCATCTGGTTTATCTCAAGTAAAAAGAGAGTATTCTTCAAATCTACATCCAATGATAAACAATGATATTTAATAGAAGAAAAATGGAAAGGAAAAAAAACAGTAATGTAGCTGCTGATGCCATAAACTGTAAAATTGCCTGGTGCGTTTGAATGTGTAATTTCAGTTGGGAAGTGCGTCTTCCTTGTTATGCATCCTCTGGGAAATGAGGTAGGCATTGCTCCACCTGGAGATCTGCCTCCAGCCTTTCACAAACCCATTTAATTAAGAACTAATTAGGTTCAGCTAATTAATACCTGGATGTGAATCTAATTAATAGAACTCTAATTAATGTCCAGATTTGTATTGATTCTGACTGGCATCTGCTTGGATGAATTTGGTATGAACAGACTAAGCCCGAAACAAAATCCAGTCTACGTCTAGACTGTTTAAGTCTATTCACCGCATTCTTGTCCCACTCACACATTCCAGCAGGGACAGGTTCTGCAGTGTTCCCCTGTCCTGCAGCTCAATGAGTTCAGCTAAGGTGAACAGACATGCTTTTGTCCAGTCCTAGAGGACATGGATTTACACAGATGGTTAAAAAAACAGGACTCCATGCCCTGCTCAGAGCACCGTGTTTTGCACTGGAGATACTCACTGACATGTGATCATCTCACATTTGTCCCTTTCTCTCTCACCTCTAATGCCTTCTTGATGTCCTCCAGAGGAGGGGAAGGGGTAGAGCCCGGTTTTGCTGAGCTCTTCCCACCGCCCTTCTTTGACCTGTCAGCCTGAGGCTCCATTCCACCCTTTCCACTGTCTTGCTCCTGATTGATTTGTCCAGATATCTCACACCAAGGCTGGATGATACCTTGAGCCACAACATCGCACAACAGGACCAGAAGCACTACCTCCCTAGGGAGACATATACAGTGTAAGGTACCTATCAAATAAAAACACTGTATTTGGAAATAATGAGATGAAATCATGTCTTGCAAGCAATCCCTCACCCGGCATGGCCTGTCTGTTTGAGGAGCTCCACTAATCGGCTGAATGTGGGCATGAGAGTGCGGTGACCTCTTGTGGCTAGCAAGTGGTTGTTATAGTTCCATAAGTACACAGCTGCATTAACCACCACCCACGCCTCCTGAATTTCTGCCCCCAGCTCTGCCCCTCGCAAGAAATTAGATGTAGCATAGGATGACAGTTTTTGGATCCAACCACTGTTGACACATCGGAAGAAATACAGAAGGAGACACAGAAAGAAAGGGAGAGAGAGAGAGAGAGGAAGAGAGAGGGGAAAACACTGAAATGGGATGGGTTAGAGAAGAAGAAATGAATCCTCTAGATTCCTCAGCTCATCTCTCGAGAGGAAAATGATGAGTTGTTTAACATAAGCAAATGACAGAGAACAACATTAATAGGCACTTGATGCTGTTGACTATGCAATTAACAGCCTTAAAACAGAGGGTGTTTGGTGAGCTTTGTTTACCAAGACGTGAGCCAAGCCTTTTCAGGGACTTTTGTTCCCTGTGGCTTACAATCTGAGAAAGTCATTAAATGCATGCTGTTGTGTGGGATAGGGCTGAGCTCCCTCTGATTATCCTGTCTTTACAGGTGAACATGCTTGTGCATGAAGAACTAAGTATAACAGGCTAACTAAAACTTCAATGAGATGAGGTGGCTATACTGTTGATAAACTGTCCTTCTACAAGCACTGGTGTGGGCTGTTACTGAGAATGTGTGAATTTCTTACATGTTACAATGTATGCTAATGTTTTCATAACAGCCAATGACTACAGAAATGTTAAAGGTATAGTTTGGCAACCAAAAAATGCACAAAATTTTCCACTTATCCCAGATGTAGCAGAAAATCAGTAATCATTACTGGAAACTAATCCTGAAACTGCTGCCACATTGCATCCTAAACCACAACAAAAAGTCTCCACCACCTTAATGAAGACTTAGATGTGCTTTGAGCAGGTTATGACAAGTTTCGGTGTACTTTTATTTGATTGGCTACTAAGTCCTAGGATCTGTTAGCAACTTTACTCTTGTAGCTCCAGTGCAGAAGCCACATTTGGACACCAAACACAAGTTGTGGGATAAGTGTAAAACTATGTAAATTGGACTTTTAAGAACTTTTCTCAATCACGTGTAGAGAATCAATTCGGACGAACATAAATTGATTAGACTATAAATGTATTGGAATTATATGGAAAGCAAACACCCTCATTAGGAGTGTTTTTTATATTTCTCTCTAAAGGAGGCAGTAACAGCCTAAAATTAGATTTGACCCTGTTCTTTATTCCTGTCAAGATGGTCGTACCCCATGTGTGCTGTTCAGTCTAGTGTTATGCCACTAATGAACTACTTTCCTAACATAATTTGTTAGTGGGGCACACTAAAGCAAATACTTTTACATGTCATTCAGGTGTTCACAAATTATCGTAGTACTGTTGGGCAAAAAACTTTCTATAAAGCCTTTTATAATGGATATATATTTATACATTCACATGTTAAGCATTAAATAAATTTAGCCTTACAAAAATGAACACTTTAACATCACAGACCAATGTAATTCGAAGTACATTACTAGCACTTTCATTTTATCAAGAATGGATGGACTGGAGTCTCCTTATGTGAGCACTTTAATTTAAGAGCTGAGGTTTGGAGAACGTTTTGTGGGCAGTGTTTAAAAAAAAGTAAATTGGCCTTTTGGTGTAATCCCATTTGTCTACCTGTACAAAGTCCACTGGGGGTCATCCTCAGGGGGGTGCACTCCTCTCACAACAGGCGGAACAGGTGAGCCATTAAGCTCCACCCCTTCAGACCGAAGTTTGTGTATAGTTGCCTAAGAGACAAAAACAAAATATTGCAGTCCTGTGCTCTGTGCAAGGGGCTGCGCAGAAGAACGAGAGCAGACATAATAGCACCATAAATTATAATACAATCAACTACATCAGTCTTAAATGAAAACTACACAGTCATGTCAGTCTTAAATGAAAGGGTTTGTTAGTTGGATAAGGGCTGTTGATTACGGCTTCAGTCCTTTAACCACAATGGATGTCTAAAAACACTAGACGGTTCAAAATACACCCTAGTCCTTATTATAGTCACAGCTGAGTGCTTCTACTATATTTCTTGCTTGAGAGTGTCTTTTGGTTCAGAACCACTGATGAATCGCTATAGTCACAGTGGGCCGAGCACACGGAACTGCCGAGAGCCTCCGGCACCAGCCCCTAACACACTGCGACAGAGGATCAAAGCAAGACAGGTCGATTAGGGAGCCGAGAGTACAATCCCTGCACTTCCCTCTCTTGGCACCTTCATCAAATTAGAAGGACGCCTTTTGAAAAAGCCGACCTCTCAAAAAACAAAGGAAACATATTCGTGGAGAACAAAGAGATGGGCTGCTATCAAAGAGGAGCATCAGAGACAGCCGTTTCTGCTTTTGTCAAGGTCATCGCTTTTCTTTTTTCTCCTCAATTCTCTCACTCTCACATCTCTGTTTGGTTCAAAGGGAAGTTAATGTCTCTGAAGACTTCATTTCAGACCAGAGCCCGGAGGTCCGGGGCAGGCTTAATAATGTCATCACAAACTTGTGTCAGCTACCATTCCTCAATTGAGACCTCTTCTTGACAAATTCCAGACCGCAACTTCCTTCTCATATTAGCAGATGTTGTGAGAGTGGCGACAGGTTTTACCAGCAGTTCATCTAAATTACATCTAAAATTGTTTTCAGCTTATGTATCACGTTGTAAGCCATAACCACATGGTAAATTGATCTTGAATTCAGCTGTTAAGAGTAGTGAAATTGTCTATAATTGGCAATAACCTGACAGATCACTTATTGATCCTGGGGTAGACAGGCATTGACTGACTCTGTCTTTGTGGGCTGACTTCTACCTCGGCACTGATGAAGTGAACCTCAGCCAGCAGACGCAGCAGATCTCTCTTCCCATCTGTCACCACTCTATGGTCATTTTGGTTGCCCTCCACTGTCAGCCCACCTGGGACCAAGAGAACACACACACACACACACACACACACACACAAACACACAATATCCAAATGAACCAGTGACAGTGTGCAATCATTCACATTCCAACTACAGTCTCAAGGTTTACAGTTCATGCTCAGATGTCTCCTCCTTAGTCTTTGTTTACAAAATTCCTCACTGTCACTTACACTCATTTTTCCATCTACCATCATCATAGAGCAGACAGAAGTGGCATGCTGCCCTGCACACATCCCACACCTCCAGTTTTCGTGCAACCTTCACCAGAGACGCCCATAACTTCATCCTGGAACAACAACACACCACCAGAAAGAATACGATCAAGAAGATGAAAATATTCTCTAGCACTACTAGAGTACAGCAGTGGAGAATGGGAGCATATGTCATGAACAAATAATTTTTGTTGGTTAGTAGGTTTGGGTTCTAATAAATAATGGATGCTTCATGGAGGACGGCTATCAATGATATGCTTCCTCTTTCTCTGAGCAGGACACTGCAATATTCGAGTCACTTTTAATGAGGTCTTAGCAGATTCTAGTTCTTTGCACAATGCCGTCTGACAATTCTTGAAAAACAAGAGGTACCCGTGAGGTACCAAGTGAAGAACATCATGTATATCAATTATTCATTTTTCCCACTGTACATGACTTGGGAAGTAAGTGAACAAACACCAGTGTCCACGCACCTCTCGCAATCATCTGTGCTTTTCTCCAGCCTGGTCAGATGACCTTCCACTTTCTGCACACAGGTCATGTACTGCTGGGCTTTGGCAGCGAGCTGCTCCACAGGGGCCTTAACTCTGCTACCTGAGACTGAATAACAAACACAACACGCTATGGCAAAGAGCTCCATCTGATTCTCAGAAGACGACAAAAGTAATTTAAGCTTAAAACCAATATTTTGTGTTAAATGCCAATTACAAATCCACCCCTGGCACTGCTTTAGTTCTTCACAGCATGCAGCATAATCAAAACAGACAAATTCAGCTAAAAGAACAGAAAGGTTATCATATACTGCATTTTACAACACCTAACAAATTCATTTCACACATAGGGGGATTAATACATTGCAATTAGGTCAGTCTTAGAGTTTTAGTTTGAATAATGATAAAAATGAGAGACAAGAGACTAAGGGTGTCACTGTACAAATAAAACAAGAATTGTCCCAAATGGGAGAAAACAGAGATGACGGTTCTAGTTCTAACTAATTTTCCACCTGCATGAAATGTCTAATTTACTAATTTCCAACTAGTTAGCTCAACTTATTGGCTGGTAGAAAAGAAGTACAGAAATAAACCACTGTTCTATGAACATAAACTCATTAGAAAAAAAATCACATTCACATAGAAGAGACATAAATTATTTAAAGTCCAGCAAGGCTTCAATTTGTATCTCTTGAGAGTGAAGTAATCCATTAGTTATGGTATGTTGTTTACCATAGCTTAATACTAACAAGTAGATGTGCTGACAGAAAGAAACAGAAAAAGTGGGCTTCTCTGCACTCACTTAAACAAATATTCACACACAATTATGTACAGAATCTAATAAAATGTATGTTTTTCCCTGTCGAGTGTTAAAATCTCAAAACCACATTCTGTGGAGGTTAGATATATGCTTAGCATACTGTGGCAAACTCTTCATGAAGTGATAGATCTGCAAAAGACATCAACATACTGCTCTTGTGGCATTTGGCACACTATGCCACAAATTTATCCTAGTTAAAGTTCTGGTATAAATACTGATGATGTGATGCTTTAGGGCTCAGAGGAGAACACCCTGGACTACTGTAACGCTTCCTTCAAGTCATTTATATGTTTACTTACATGATATTTGAGAACACACGAATGGTAGTGCTATGTTATTGGGGGTGTGTTGGCAAAAAACAATGGTAGCAATTTGTACAGTTAACTAGCTATGTTTGGTTATTTAGCATCCACACATGAGGATTGCAGGCTTAAACATTTAAAAAAATCATAACTTTACCATAGTCAAGATAAAAATATAAGAACATGCTGTATAATGCTTCTAAATTGATTTTAAAAAAACAGCGCTCCTCTATTACGCAAATGCTTTTTACTTTGTTACAGTAACAGAACAGAAAATAAAACAAATAGTAAATTAAAAAGCACTATTCTCACGTCAATTTAGTTTACAACTAAAACCACATGAATACATATCATGTTTAGAGGAACTTTCAAGGAATCTGAAGCACTTGGTACTGGACCAATAGCCTAGAAATAACAGTTACGGTTGTCTAGTAATAAAGTTTTATGAGCAGTGAAAAAGCAACACAAAGGCAACACTGAGTGTGTGTGTGTGTGTGTGTGTGTGTGTGTGTGTGTGAGAGAGAGAGAGAGAGTGAGAGAGAGAGAGAGAGAGAGAT
>JBBPCX010000154.1:5116878-5137702 GCA_037974365.1 Hydrocynus forskahlii | reverse complement strand
CTGTGTGTATGTGTATGAGCGAGTGTGTGTGTGTGTGTGTGTGTGTGAGTGTGTGTGTGTGAGTCTGAGTGTGTGTGAGAGAGAGAGAGAGAGAGAGTGAGAGAGAGAGAGGGAGAGAGATAGAAAGAGGGGCTCTGTAAGCCCCTCTCTCCTCTCTGTATTCTCTTGTTGAAGCCCACCTCAAACTACATCGTAACCACTGAATCGTAACCACTGAAACTTTACCACTCATAATTTATTCATTTCCACACACACACATACTACACACACAAAGCCCCCTCAGGGTCACAAGCATTGTTGCTCTCAGTTCAAAGACCATTTTTTGCCCGTGGCTCTTGAGTTACAGCTGAGGTTTGGAGGCTCTGACCCTCACAAGACACACATATGTACACACACACACGCACACACACACACACACTCATTGCATCACATCACTGTAAGGCACAGAATGAGTGAAACACTTGCTGGGGTCAATAAACTTCAGAGAGCTGTGGTGCTCGGAGAATGAGAGAGCAGAAGAGGACAGAGATCAAAAGAGACAGAGATTGGAGACATCTATCTGCCTCACAGAAAGATGTAAAAAGAGAGGATGCAAATGGAAAAGTGATTGCAACCTATACTCCTTTCACCTGTCAGTATCTGTCAACAGTCAACATCATTATAGTCTTGATGTGTTTACTAACATCCACAATACTGCCAAAAAGAAAGAGGACATTTATTAAACACCTTTTACTGCACTTTCTGCCTCCAGGACCAACTGGAAGGTGTTAGGTGCCAGAGCAATTCCGGCACTGACCAGCATGGGGCGCCACTTCTTTGCTGGCTCTCCGCCACTCCCATCTTTTGCCTGTAATGCAGACACAGAATGAAAATTTTTAAAAATCTTAGATGCAGAAGACTGCCTTATCATATCAGTGTCTCTAGGCTCCCTCACTTTGTCCCTGAATGTCTGTGCTTAAACACATTACACAGACTGATGTGGCAACCCATGACTGTAAAAAAATGGAAGCTGAAATTTTGTAGCATTCTAGTGATAAGACCTGCTGGATAAGCACGGCAGCCTGGTCCTCTGGACGAGTGGGGACATTGTAGAGGTTGGTACGCAGCTGTAGAAGGTGCAGGGAGGAGGACAGACGCTGCTGCTGCTGGCCTCCTACATCCAAACTTAGGGCTTTATGGAGGTGCTTTATTGCAGACTCCAGCCTCTCCTCTTCCTCTTCTATAGCAGCCAGTTCTGCATGGACCTGACACCGCATGTCCAACAGCAGGCTGTACACACACAGGTTACATTCAGCAAAATCTAAACTCCAAAATGTCTTTAGATCAATATTCAGTGCATCATTTTATGTATTTTGTGTGCATACTGACTCAAACTAACAGAAGTATTTTTGACCACTGCACAGTTCATGGATAAATCAGGTTCAACTGAGGTGCCTACTATTACTATTTACGTTTACTCATTAAAATATGATGGGTTTATATATAACAGTACATGGCACAGTCTGACGGGCTGAAAAGTGTTCTTTTTCTCCACAGTAATTCTCATTCTGCTGAGCATCGGTTGCTGAGTAACAACTCAGCTACGCAGCAGCTAACCATTATTAATTTTCCACTTGAACACATACTAAGACAGAAAGTTCACACATTAGATCATTTCCATAAGATAATATTTGATCTGTCTGGTCAAATTCTGTCTTTACCCTCTAAAAATGTTGCCCCTAAGCAAACTTTCTGTTAGTCAGGATACAATTTGTCAAATAAGAGGTTAAACTGGCAAATATTCAGTTGGGTCTGCTAAATTTTGAAAAAGGTAAGTTTTTCAAAATCTTAAAATCAAGTAAACTTGGTATTGCAGGTTCTATGAGTAAAGGCTACTTTTTGGCAAAAAGAATAATTGATATTTGACACAAATATAAAGGAGTTCTTTGCTTTACATTTTTACTTTGCAGAACCGTCGTATAAAAGCAACAGAACACTCAAGGCTGTGTTATCATAAATAACATCATGGGTTATATCCATGTTTGCAATCCCTCCTGTGTTCTTTTGATCAAATTTTCTGATAGCTGTAACTGGAGCAGCTGGAGCAGTCCCAAACAGTAAAATTCCAGTCTATATATATATACATACAGTCAAACAACCAGCTTTCCTTTCGGTTCTAAAGGGTCTTGGAACATTACGTTCAGGTTTGAGACTGAGAATGTTACATTACTTGTACAGCTCCGTGTGATTCCATCCTGTTTCTGAGCCATTCTTTAGAGTTTGACTAATTCTGCATAGAATCTGCTTGGCTCACAGATTTGTATGCAACATAGTTTTGAAATGTTTTTCCTGGCGCTGATGAAAAACCATCAATGGGAAAGACATACATAGCAAACACACAGCACCTGTTGATGTCCTCCAGGGCATGTGCAAGAGTGAGCAGAGGTCTTTTGATGCTCCTCCGAAGGTTGTGCTGGAGCAGAGGCAGACAGCTGTTCCACTGAGTAGCACACACACACTGTGTCACCTGACCATCTCCCTCTTTCACCGCCCTCTGGAGCAACGCATCCAAACGGCTCACTACAGCTAGCTGGGCCTAAGAGTAGAAAACACAGCCACACTCCAGTTACGTAAATACATGCAGCATTCCATATGAATGAATAGCAGCTAAAATAAATGTTTTATTTTGTCCAAGTAATATTTAATTTCCATCATACTCTTTGGTGTATAGTAATTTATTTTCCTATCACACTTCACAGATGTTGCCCTCTAACGGCAGCATCAAGTACCCACTATGGTTTAACACCAGTTTGAGCTCACTTGTGTCACTTGCTAAAAAATAACTAAGTTTCACTGTACAAGTCAAGAGACAAAATCAGCACCTCCACACTGCTTTTGGTGTAGTCTTCGATGCAACCGTTCTGTGTCTTTAGGGTCAGCTCACACTCAACACACTCCATCATTATGCGCTGGGCAACAGTCTGCATGGAAAAGAGAACATGCACCATCCTGACCTCTTCCTCAGTAAAGCAATCTATGAAGCAATCTAGTCAGCCCACTCACAGTGCAATCAATGGTTTTTAGCTCCTTAAGGCAGTCCTCTGCTGTCCTATGCTCTTTCAGCTGTAGAGAGAGGAAGGCAAGCTCCAGCAGGAGCTCAGTCCTGTCATAGAGAAGAGCATATTTATTAATTTATATATTAATGAAAGTTACAACTGAGCAGAGACTAGATACAGCATACGTGCTTTGACAGTACAGATAATGTGGCCTTTATAACCCTGCCAACATCACTGCCTAAGATATGTGGAAGGTCCTCAAAATACTTAAAGATTAAATGCCTTACTGTTATAAACGGCAGGCTAGCCAGCTGTGATGTTACCTGCTTTGTTGCTATTTCCAGCAAATAGCAGCATGTGGAAAGGTATTATCGAGAGTATTATCAACAGTTAACCCACCCCTGGACCAGTGTGTCCATATAGGTTCACTAGGCAGTGGCCTAAAGATGCACTTAAGCAAGGGCAGCAAAATGTATCAAATTATTCTCATCTGATTAATAAGCATGTCCTTTTACCAAGTCCTTTTATTCCTTCTGGAAGCAGAGCGATTGGCTATCAGCTGAAGAAAATGTCTTAACCTGACCTATCCTTTGCTAAAACCCACCACTGGAGACCATTTTCACCAACTGAAATGTGACTTAACACGTGGCACTTCTGATAAATGCTCATGCTACAGCTTTGGGTGAGATAATTCAGACACCTAATATCCCAAGTGTTTGAAGAGAAGGGTGATTTCTACCAATTTCCCAAACCAGGGACAAGAGAGAAGTTTGGGATTCGGATTAAAGAGTGTAAGACTGCATTACTGATAGAACCTAAAGAAAAAAGTAAAAGGGAATGTCTGGTATGTGCCTAAATTAGCTAACTAGAAAGTCTGGTTGGCTGGCGAAGACTTTATAAACTTCCTGGATTTGGTGTCAATATGGAGCTAAATTAAATATTGAAATAAGCCTTGATGTGAAAGACAGACATATTCAAACAGGCAGGCTTTGTTATAAATGAACACCCTGCTTCTGAATAAAACCTGCCTTTGTGTTATCCTTAAATGTCCTTACAGCGGTATCCTTAAAATACACATTTATATATTTAATAAAAAGCATTTAATAAATGATCAGAAAAGTACTACGGTTGTTTCTTCATCTCCATTTACAGGGATCACTATTTAATGAAGCTTTTCATTTTAACTGTATCTTTAGCTTCTTTCTTTCTATACTATTTGTGCTGGTTGGCTGCCGAGAGATCACATTATGTATTTATCGTTCCTGACCCAAAGCAAAAGGTTAGCTCAGATAAACAGAAAATTTTTGATAGCTTTATCTGTCGAAAAGCTGCATAGACCTGTGGCACTGGTAATAAAGTGCTGCATTTGCAACAGGTTAACACAGTATTTGTGCAGAGAGTTGTTTGGAGCATTATTTGTGTTAAACCATCCTTAGCAAACCTAGCAGGACTGAAGCTGTGACCACCAAATTATGTTTTGCTAGAGCGGCCAAATGTTATGTGCCTGCCCATGGCCGCCCAGATGTACCTCACCATAACTGCTAACACATGTACACTACAATCAGGCCATGGACTTACTGGCCTACCTGTCAGACAAACTGATGGGGGAGCTGTAAGGATCAGGACTTAAGCTGGGAGAGGCAGGTGACTGGGCTTGGGAAGGCTGAGTCAACAGCAGGAAAATCTCCCTCAGTCTAGCAGACTCCTTGTTTTCAATGACCATGCTGAAGACAGGACAGAGAGACAGAAAGACTTTCAGTGCATTCACAAACACTCTTCATTTTCCGTAAGCCAGAGAGAATACAGAGGCTATACACTGAGACTGTTAAAACCAGAAAAACCTTGCCACAAACGCTAACTCCAGAATGGATAACTAAGATTTTATCTCGTTATACTTGGAAAATGAATTTATATTTGGACAGCGCAGCAACCCTTGGGCTTTCCTCTGAAGGGTAAGAAACTGGCCCACGCAACCCACAAGCCTTAAGCAAAATCCAATAACAGCTTCCACAAATACAATGCATTAATACAGCTGGGCTTTTTGAAGTCAAATATAAAAACCACTAACTTGGTGTGATTAATATTAAATGAAAGACAAATGATATAAAAGCTTCAAAGAAAGAGATATTTGCAAACGTCTTGGGGCAAACAGAAAAATTCATATGTACGTTTAACAGTAAATATAAATGCTCTCTTACTGTGGAGGCTTAATCAAAAAAAATAAATAAATACAGTATAAAAATAGTATCTACTTTAATATCTCATAACCCACTCAGGCCACATAAACCCCTTAAAGAAGGAAATTACATTATACAAGCTGCTGTTTCACTGAATACATAGAAAACAATCTACTTACTGTTTTATTTTCTGCATCTTGTAAATGACAAGTAATTTTGGACCTGCTTTATTTGGAGTTTTGGAGGCATCTATAAGGTTATGTCGTACCTGTGAAATATATCAGAATACCACCATATGGTAAAATTGACACTTTTGAAAAACAATGAAACAAAAAAAACAAGGACTCCTTTTGTTTTCTGTCAGAAAATGGATAAGACCGGGAGAGGTTGAGGGGGGCTCAGCTGGTCCGGCCGCTTTTAATAAAGAGAGTCATTGCAGAGAAGGCAGAAAGAGTGAATGATTTACCTGTATGGACAAAATGCGGGGATACAGCTCAGGTTTATGGAGTTCTATAAAATCTGAGGTGACCTTGGCAAATGCAGCTGCTTCCTTCTGTTTCCCAGCATCCACCAGACACTCAACAAGGAGCCTGAACATAAAAACATAATGTTATGGCAGTTTTGACACATTTCCTGAGCTGATAAACAACTAGTAAATAAACACCTATGACCACAAACTGTTTTACAATTTTATCTATATATAATGTTATTGGCACAGATTGGTCCTTAGCATAACAGAGCTTCTGTTGACCATGTGAAACTGCAGATTTCTAAACACCTACAGCATCAGTTCGGCCCGCCAAGCGTAGTCAGGCTCATTCACCCCCTCCAGAGCACTGAGCACCTGTGTGAGAGAGGACACCAGGTGCTGACGCCGACCAGGCCGCAGGAAAATACGCACCGTCTGAAAGTACAGGAGCGATGCATTGAAGACCAGAAAATGGTATCTGCAAGACAGAGAGAGAGAGAGAGAGAGAGAAGCAAAGACACAGAAAAAAAGACAGACAGCATGTGAGATAATGAGAGCAGGGAGAAAAAGAGTGCAAGAAAGAGAGTGGAGGATTGCAAGAGAGATAGGGACAGAGAAAAGAGAGATACCAAGACAGGAATGGGAATAAAATATTCAAGATCTGTTTTCCCAAAAGATGGCAGAGCAAGCATCACTTTGAACACTTTCTAACAGTTAAGATTATCTTAACACAGCAGTGCTTTTGGGAAACTGAAACTGGTTCAATTATTCAGTGCTGCTGCTGTTGGGAGAATCACTGTCGGATTTTTCTGTACATCTCAATTTTCGCCATGAGCTGACCTTGGTTTAGGTCTTCGCAAATGGCCTTGCAAAGAGCCATGGGGGTGATCTGGATGCAAGGGAGAAATCATCACACCAAAAAGGGGTTGAAGACTCTATTTGAGAGCTAATTTATCCACCAGGGAGATTCGAGCACATTACCATACTCCATATCCAACATGGTTTTGCTCACATGCCTGTGAGCTTTCATACTAGACCAAAAGTACTGATTAGCTATCCATCACTGTAATATGCTTGGACTGCAGAAACACTAATGCCTGTTTGTTGTTGTCGGCAAGCTGGCTTTTCCAAGTTGACCCCAAACAAGGCTGTACTTGTTCGAACTGTTCAGTTGTGCAAAGTCATCTGGAAATAAACTATTTAAACAGTGCTTAGTTAACAGATCCTGAGAGATAAATATCTGGAATCACTGTTCAAGAGTTTGGAATCAATCACCATTGATTTATTAAAATAGAAATCAATATTTTCCTTAAAATAAGAACTATACTGTACCAGGAGAAAAATGATTCGATGTACTCATTCTGTGCAACTTCAACCAAGTTCTATTCCTTCACTATACCTAAAAAAAGAATTTACACAATTTTCCATTTACCTCAACTGTAGCCAATTAGTCAAACATGTCTGGACTACAAACTTTGTAATCTTTGTTTTATTTATATATATATATATATATATATATATATATACACACATCTCTAAAACTTCAGTTAACCAACACCATACACAGGTCTTCTTTAAGATGGTGCAGATGTGTTACTGCGGTTTAGGACACCATGTGGGTTTAAAAACGAACAACACTTTAATATGTGGCTGAACGCTGCAGACAAACACTTACATTCATAGAACACCTCAGAAGTAGGAGTGCTAATCTAGAATCATTTTTTGTGGCCATGACCATAATAGATGCAGAGCAAGATCAGTCCTCTCCAATCCCTGGTGTTTAGACAGCCCTTGTGTTGTCTAAATTGGTTGTCTGTCGTGGTTAACTTTCATTATGTTTTAAGGGGAGTTTGTTCTAAAGTTTTTCCCCGTACTGCATCAAATGCCCAACCAATGACAGCAGGTTATGTTCTGGCTTCTAGCTGCTGCAAAATATAAATATTTGTGTAAACAGTTTCCTCAAATCATTACATTTCAGTTAAAAACATCTGTTCAGGGTTTTTGTTTGAGTTCCTGTGATGAGTAGTTTGCTCCCATGAGCACTAAAATAGTCAAATCTTGTTAGTCAAAACATTTTTTGCCACAATACAGTGAATCCTGCTTTAGTCGTACTGTGTTCTAAAAACATTGACAGGTCTGTGACACCTTAACCCTTATAAGGTCTTCGGAAAGAAAATTTAAGAAAAATTATGCAAATAATTACCCAACACTGTCTGCACCCACATTCCCACACATTTCACCCTCTGTCTTGCGGGAACGAATCTTGGGGACCTGACACTATAAATATCTCTGTCAGTGTGGTTCCATACCACAACTGATCAAGATGGCAAAGCAATTTTCTGTTCAGACTGCCTTACAGTTGATATTGGAAGAAATAGAGGGTTTTGATGGTGATGCAGAGGAAAAAGTTTCAGAATGCGAGGATCACATTTTTGAAAATTCAGAGTCTGACACTGAGTTTGAAGAGGACGATGAGCATCAGCCAGCTCTGAAGTGTAAAACAGCCTCAGGACCAGCCCATGAGCAGCCAGCCATAGGATCAGCCCATCAGCCAGCTTCAAAATGCAAGCGAACCTCAGGACCAGCCCGCCAGCAGCCAGCCCCAAGACCAGCCTGCCAGCAGCCGGCCCCAAGACCAGCAGGTGAGCAGCCAGCTATAAGGCCAGACTGTCATCAGCTTGCAAGTAGCAACATATGGATATCAAAAGATGGCAAGAATGGTCTTCCTGCTCAAGAAATGAACCCCCCCCCGCCCGCATGGCTGCCAATGTGATTCGGATGATACTAGGACCTACACGCTTGGCAGTCACTCATGCACAAGACATCAATCTTCTTTTGACCTTTTCATGCCATACCTTATCGAGAGTAGGTTAAATTTGTAATGAAATTCAATTAACTAATACACTGTAGTTTTGGAAAAACTTGCTTCATTTGTACATTTGTTAATTATTTTCCAGTTATGCCTCTTTTATGACGCATTTCCTTGTTTTGTTATATTTAAATAAAAAAACAAACAAAAATGAGTGGCATTTCCATTCATAAATGTGATTTAACAAAGGTAAAGGGAACAAATGTAACATGTTTTGTTTTATATTACTTGCAAATGGGATGAAGTAAACATCTGCTGAGAATTTTAACAAAAAAGGTTTGTACATGTTGAATTAAAAGCCCCAAAATGCAATTGGTCCACCAGACCCAGCAGGACTCCCTCTGTAACCAAAAAACAAAGACACTAGCAGGGTTAATGAAGAGCTAGAAGTCTTTTCATTTGGTTGAGACAAGTTCTGGGACGTACTTATGGAAAAGATTTGGACTCCTAACATGTCTTGGTGGATCAGCTACATGTGGTTAGTAAATTGGTACCTAAATTTGTGAATGCAAATCTGATTTTCAGCAAAACGATTCCTTTACACTCATGGCCTCCCCCAAAAAATATCTATCCTATATCAGGATTACAGTTTTTGTGAGACGTTACAAGAGAAACAGCATAACTTTAGTAACTTATTCAGCACTCTCTGTCATGTCAAAATAGCAAATACTTGTCTCCCTTTGGTCAAGACAGGCTATGGGAAAGTATTGCTCCACTTTCTGGTAACTACACAGCCTACCTTGGGTTGTCTTTGGAAATCTCTATAGCCTTCAGATAGCACATCACAGCCTTATCCATATCCTCCTGGAAATAGAACACAGACACAGGGAAACAGCAGAAAAAGTGTTATGCTGCATCTGTTGAAACACAAGAGAATTACAATAACAGTTGTAGCAACTTATAGTCACATGCACAAGAATTATGTCTTCATGATTTGTGCATGTTGCACGTGACCATCATCCTTTATGATGCATGCTCCTTATATAACATTATTCAAAAATGATGAAAAGGTTTGTAATGAATCCAAGCAACAGGGATACTCACCACACTGGCAGCAGTGGACGGTGAGTTCAGCTGAGCCTGGCAAAAGTATGCACGGCACAGAAACTGATTAGGCGGAGGTTTGCTCTCAAAATACAACATTAGGCAATCCTCTGTGATCTCCTTACAGCCCAGCTGAAAACACAAGACGCACAAACCCATTAAAATACACATGCAGCCAAATGATGCACATTTTAGCCACTTTCTCAATCCAGTTAACACCACAATATTTTTGCACATTTTCACTCAAGCATGTAATTCATAATGTTGATAGAGCAAAGTATGCATAAGCTTTCAGTGCATTTTTTCTATGTGCAGCTTCTCTGTTAATTAAATAAGGTTTGCTTAATGTAGTGAAGGCACTTTACATTTAAAATAAGATCCTTTGGGAAAATCATGAGTCTAAATGTTCTTGTAGAGCAGTATTTTCAGAAATCCTCAGCTTAGCCCTGCATAGATTATGTAGCATATCTCAGTTTCAGACAGATATACTTTTCCAATGTGCCCTATAATTTCTCAGGGAGTCAAGTCTAATTCATTTATTTAGCACTGCTTATAATTGACATATATTTTGCAGAATAGCTTTACAGAAGTCAGCTCTGAGACCCTAGTGAGCAAGCACGAACTATCGGCCTTGTGCATTCATCTTTGAATTTATGGCCATTTACAAACGAAACCAGCAAAACTACTCATTTATAATGTAACTGTTCTCATGGTGAAACCAAAGAAATGTATGCCAAATGTTTGTGTTGTACTTGAACCTGTTGGTTAAAATCTGGAAACACTGGGCAAGAATTACCAGCATAAATGTACAAGCCTAAACTAAAAGTAATGCAAGGATTGTGAACTATATATCTATAACTGCAAAAATGTATATTCTGGTGAATATATAAAGAAAGATATGATAACGGTGACCTATTTCACACTTTTATTCACTGTTGTGGCACACAGGGAGGACCAACGTTGGCTTTTTGTGTCATTACACTGCAATTGGCTGTGCCCACTGATAAGCAATGGATACAGTAGAATCAAGGAATGTCAAAGAGACATGGCATCTAAAAAAGGACTGCAACCAATTATCTTCACTAGTGTTATCTCTTCGGAGCACAGCCTGATCCTGCTGTCACTCTGCCTGGGAGGGTGCACTGCATTATTGCGGGGGGATGCAAAGCCCACTCCATTCATTCCCTCTCCATCGCAGGCTAAGAAGCTGCATGCGTTTTGCAGATCCATGGAGAATTCAGCGTCTCAGCAGTGTGCATGTAAAAGTAAGCTTATCCTCAGTGCCTGAGATTTCTTAAAAAATGCCTTTCCTATAGCGAGCAGGGAGTGTGATGCTTTCATCTTGCCATTCAGATGTCACATATGTTTGCAGGAAGCATCTGAGTGACATAACGGTTAAAGATTATCATTTTCATTCTTTATTTTGCATTTGCAAGTATGAAAAGTACCACATAAAAGGTGAACGTTTCCAATATTTATACTGTATCCTCGCCCTTAGCTGTGATCTTGAGCTGCATACAGCATAAACAGCTGATTTCATTTTGTTTACACAATTCTTTGAATTTCAACAGACCTACAGACTGAATTCAATTTATCTGCAGAGCGAGGCATTCAGTTTCTACAGTAAAGCATCGGAAGCAGCATTCCCTGCAACACAGGTCATTAGGCATGTACATATTTATTGTTACAGCACGTTAGGAAAGAGAGAATGCAAACCCAAAAAACAAGCACAAATTATAAAATTATGCAAATTATTCAACTCATTTATCAGTGTCTGTAGTCTATGAGGATTTTTTTTTTTTGCTTTTTTTCTCATTATCAACTCTCTGATTTGACTCTTGTGGGTGTGTGGCTAATGTACCACAAATATATCCCATGCCAGCTGCCAGCCAAGCCATCATGCAGCTACCAGACATCCCAAATAAACACTCAGACATCAGTGCCATCTACCAAACTAAAGGCTCTCAAAAACTGCACTTCTTGGAGTAATCTATAAATACATCCATTATCTTATCTAATCAGGGTCATGGGGGGAAGTGGGGGGGCTGATGGAGCCTGTGCCAGCGTTCAGAGGGCAAAAGGCAGGACAGGTCGCCAATCCATCACAATGGAATAATCTAAATAGATAAAAACAATTTTAATGCTTTTCTGTTTGGGGTCTGTTTGACCCCATTTAACATTTAATTTCTCTCAATAAATAAATTACATCAATTTTTTGCTTCACATTAAATTGCTTTTCCTAAATGAATGGGGACAAACTGGGTAAATACAAAATTAACATAATGGTTTGTTTTCAATGTTCTTTTGTACGTATCTGTGTTCTTTTGGGTAAATTTGAGCTAAGACTGTTTTAGCTGAAACATATAAGAAATATCAACATTTAACAGACATTTGTTTGATACTGAAAGCACTGTAATATGCCATTTTAAAAATCTTCTGAAATCTTCCGTCTGCTTTAGGGCCACAAGCGAACATCACCACACCTATGGGAGTGTAAGAACCACTGATAGGTCACATAATGTGCAGGAGGGGAAAACATATTTTAAACAAGAACTTTGATATTTCCCGTGCCATGGGGGCCTCTTTACATTTATGTTTTATTTAGTTTCAACCATCTTCTGGAGGTTTGACTTGCTCGGGTCAAACTGACCTCAAGCATAAAGGATGTTAGTAAATTTGAGTATACATTACAGGGACAAAAGTACTGTGGCACCTAATCATTACACCAACAGGGACTTCAATGACACTGCATTCAAATATAAAGACTTTAATCTGAAGTTGGTCCCCCTTTGCAGCTCTAACAGCCTCCACTCTTCTTGGAAGATTTTCCACAAGATTTTGGAGTTTGTGTCCATTCATTCTGTAGAGCATTTATGAGGTCAGGCACTGATACTGGACGAGAAGGCCTGGATCACAATCTCCATTCCAGTTCATCTGAAAGGTGTTGGATGGGGTTGAGGTCAGGGCTCTGTGCGGCCAGTCAAGTTCTTTCACACAAAACCCATCCAACCATGTCTTTATGGATCTTGCTTTGTGCACTGGGGCACAGTCATGTTGGAATGGAAAAGGTTCTTCCCCAAACACTGTGTCCACAAAGGTGGAAGCATGGCATTGTCCAAAATGTCTTGGTAAGCTAAAGCATTAAGACCTTCACTGGAAGTTAAGGGGCCTAGTCCAAACCCTGAAAAAGAGGTGTGTCTCGAAACTTTTGTCCATACAATGTAGTTCACATATTGATTTTTCCCACACCATGGGGAAATTATTATATGTATCATTTATTTAATGCATTATTTACAGTCAATAAAGAGGCATAAAGCACCTGACACATAAACCTGGGTAATAATTTTAATTTCAAGGTTTAAATTGCTGGAGTCAAACTGACCACAACCATAGAAGATGTTAGTAAATGTGAACATTCACTAAATAGACAAAAGTATTGGGACGCCTGGCCATTACACCAACTTATGCTGAAGCGTTAAGACTGCCCTTCAATGGAAGCCTAGCCCAAACATTGAAAAACAGGTGTCCCAATACTTTTGTCCCTATAGTGTAACATGAGGGTTAACACAGGATGAACTGAAGGGCTATTCTTGGTTTTAAGTTTATGTCATGGTTTGGATGTGAGAGAAGCATGAAGTAGGTCTCCTTACCGTCAGAGCTTGCTCTGCACACAGCACGTAGAGCTCAGGGAGGAAACATTTGGCATCCGACGTCGTCTTTCCTGAGACATCTTTAATTATGCCATAGGCTTCCCTCAGAGCTCCTGGATCTGCAGCACAGTGACACATTAATCACAAGCTACTCTTACTACCCTACAATACTGCTGTATGGATCTGGTCTGCTAATAGCAAGCTAACTTTTAACTTACAGAACAACTAGGCACGCAGTTAAAAGTTATCTAGACGTTAGACACACCAAAAAGTACAATTATGCCTAAATGCGTCCACAGAACACAACTTGGGAACTATTTCTACCGTTTTTATTCTGAGCCCTTATCAGACAGCGACGGATTTGAAGGTCCATGGGTCTGTCCGAGGTGTAAACACGGCCTTCTTTTTTAGCCAACTAGCTCTATCCACGGAACTAACCAGTCTACAGTGTGGGGGAATGTAAAAAAGTAGGCACTAGAAAACATCTATACTGCTTCTCGACCAAAAAAGAAAACCATATAAATAACTAAATTTTATTCAGCGAGCAGAAGCCAAAACTAGCTAGCCACTTTCTGTGCACGTTTGTTGTGAAGAGACGTATCCTAGCAACGCTAAACTGAAGGTTGGGCTGACACTGGATCAGCCCCTCTTCTTGAATTCATTCCTGTAATGCTGTTCAGTTTTTAATGTATTCCAGTATCCATATTCACCGGCATATAGTGCTGTTCGAAAGTCTTAAGCCACCCCTAATTTCTTCGTATTTTGCTTCCAAAGCTCCAGACTTTCTTGTATTTTTAATGTAGTCTTGGCTCCATGAAGGACTTTCAAAAACCCTCATTTTCAGTCCAGTCCCTGAACCTGACCAGTTTCAGAGGAACGTTTTTTTGTTTGTTAAGACACAGAGTGACCTACATATTAATCATTCAAGCAGAACAAAGAGCATCTAACTGAAGTCCTGAACCAGTGAAGAAACAGGAGCAGATGATTCCAGATGATCAGGCCGTGATCATTATACTGGTGGTGCTGAATGCTGAGTGGCTGGAACTCCTTTATCTAGGCTCCTTGTACCTTTAGACACTTTGCAGTAAAACATTTGTTCCTGTTTCTTTCATTTAGTCTACTCAATATGCCAAAGATAAGACAGTATTTTTTGCACCAACAAAGTGATTCAAAGAAAAATCTGAAGAAATTAGTACTGTAATACAGTACTGTAAATTAATTTCTATTTTTAAGTTTTAGGAGTTGCTAAACAGGTCACAAAGTTTATTGCCTGCCTCAAGGGTTCTGTTAAGCTTCCCATGGACCATTTGACAATCACATTGCTTAATCACAAATTTCCCCAGATGTCTGTAGCTTATTAATGCTAATGAGATCTCACACAAGTGCAAATATCACTGCCTCCACCTCATTAAATATTTTCATGAGCCTCAAAGCCTCCTGTGCATGTTGTGTTTTAATTAATAGTTATGAGCAGAGAATGAATATCTGGGCTGAAGAAATCATTGCCTACTTCATTTGATCAAATCTGCACGAAAAGGACATTTAAAAATATTTATGAGGAACGGGAATTACTGCTGCAAAATATGTAGCTAGATGGTTGATGGCAGAACAGTAAAAATGCAAATCCCAAAATGTTTGAAAAGACATGCTCAAAACATTTAACTTCTAGGAACAGATGTTAAAATAAAATCTATTCCATTTTAAGTGGTTTTGTGCATGTTTTACTGCTTGATGGGCCCTTCTTAATGCTTATGATCCCTTCTTAGAATTTAGAGGCTTGCTTCAGATTGTTTACTCAGCTACGCCTCCTCTGCTTTTTTGGCTTTTTTGTAGTGCTTGTTATTTAGTTCTATGCTCTGTTGGGTTTTTCTGCGGGGGAAGTTTTACATGGTGCTGTGACAGCAGGAGGCTGTGATGTTGAGATAATCTCACTCGAAGCTATAGTGGACCATCAGAACTGCTTAGATCTTGACTATGTCAATGTTTTAACATTTTTTTCTAAATGTAATAAGATAAAACACACAAATTCAGCAGTAGAGTCATGATTCATCCATAATCCGATTCGGTTATCCTAAGCAGGGTCATCAGTGCTGCTACACTCATATCCTAATGCTCTTAGGGCGAAAGGCAGAGAAACACCATGGACAGGGCAGTCATTTGCAGAGCAGACACAAGGACAAACACACTAATACACACCCATATAGGGACAATTCAGCATCTCCAATTCACCTGACATGCACTTCTTTGGACTTTGGATTCAAGAGTGCTTGCAAACTGTATACTAAAAAGGACCCTCACAGGACCCTCTGGCTGTGAGGCAACAACTCTACCAACTGCACCACCATAGTGTATTCATGGATAAAAAAAATCACTTTTCCTCTCATTAGCTGTAATGGGGTGATTAGCTTTTACATTAAAGGGCCCTTCTTCTTTTGCAATGGAATGGGCCCTTTTTATCAACTTCACATTTTCTACATTTCAATTCTATCAACTTTACATTTTGTGCATCGCATCTTTATCTTTTCAAATCGCATTTCTGTCTTAGGCTTTCCTCATTTACTCCCGGAGATAACAGCAGCAGATAAATGTCATCACAACCTGTCCAACTGAACAGTAATCCCTCTATAAATCTTTTTCTCTTCATTTGTTTACTACTGAGGCGATGAACAAAGATGTCCCTGCACTAATCGCATTATCATGCAGAGGAATGTCCATGCAACAAACTAGATTTAAAGCAAAAAGATTCAAAGGAAAGAAAAGACTGGCTAATAGGCCTTAAAGTAAAAGGCAAGGTAAAAACTGAAGGACTGTTGGATTACTCTATTCAGAAGTTGTAGTGATGCAGAAAAAATCTTGCTTTTAAATTGGATAGGTTAATCCTGTTAGCGGTAAATCTCATGGCTATGACTGCAGTGTAAAACATTCATAAAAAACTATACATATTCAATGAGAATGTTAGATTTTCTGGCTCTGAGAGTTGCACAATTATTTGCACAATTATAATTTATTTCTGTCTACCTCCTTTCTGCATTTTTGCACACCTAAAATCTCTTCTGCTAGAATATAGTATTTATTTATTTTTTTTTAAGAATCTGAGATGCAATATTATTTAGACATCATCTGTGGCTATAGCTTCAAAATTATGAATATGGTTTGTGAAAAGATTTGAATTGCAAAACTACATATGAGTTTGTTAATTAAGTTTTTTTTTTACTGGGAAAGTGATAAAGCAGGAGGGATTGTAAAGATTTGGTTTATCCTAAGCATAAATCACCTCCCATTAAAAAATGATCAAAAACCATTAGAGCCCCATACTCTTTAGCATTCACTGCCTCCTATGTCTCTCTCTCTCTCTCTCTCTCTCTCTTGCTCCCTCCCTCTCTCTCTCTCTCTCTCTCTCTCTCTCTCTCTCTCTCTCTCTCTCTCTCTCTGTCTTGCTCCCTCCCTCTCTCTCTCTCTCTCTCCCTCCCCCTCTCTCCCTCCCTCCCTCTATCCCTTTCTCTTTCTCTCTCTCTCTCTCTGATGCGGATATTCTCTCTACATAATTCTGCCTCATTCCTGAAATGTTAACTGTGCGAGATTAAATCAATTATTGATCAGGTCCCATTAATCATTCATTATTCACCACCATGCCGAATAAAGTATATTTCTGTATGCAAACAAACAAATGACACAACATGCCTGGATCTGTGCCAGAGGCTGCAGGATGTAAGGGCGAGCCATGTATATTTTTTATATTTTTAGGGCAAATCTTTTGAGCGTAGTCACCATCCAAATCAGGGCTGAGATAAAAGGAAGAAAGAGAAAGGGATAGCAAGTTTGAAACCAGAGAACAAGCATGGAAGATTAGGAACTGACAGGGAAGATAGCTCAGATTTTCAATGAGAATGAGATTATATTTAAGGCCTCACAAGGAGCAAAATTAAAAAAAAGTATACACACAAGCATGACAGTCAAAGATTAAAACAAAAATGACAAGTGGCATTAAAACAGTAACAGCACCAGCCTTAAATATTTCAGTGACTTCTGCTACACTAGCTCTTTGGACCAGATGAAGTATCCTTGGAACTGATAGGCCTTGGACCCTTGTTGCCCTGTTGCTTCTTTGGAGTTTGTCCCTTCTGCACCACTACCTGTATGGAGCCCCTCACAAACCTGGACATTTTAGAGAAGCTTCAAAATCTGGCCATAAGGCCTGTCAAAGCCACTCTGGTCTTTTCTCACCAACTATTTGCTTGACCTTGACATGAAGAGGGAGGGAGGGAGGGAGGGAGAGAGAGAGAGAGAGGGAGGGGGGGAGAGAGAGAGAGAGAGAGAGAGAGAGAGAGAGAGAGAGCAAGTATTATATAGTTCTGGTGTATTATGTTATGGCGTATTATACAGTTCCTTGAGAAAGATGTCTCTGAAGTTGTAGGAGGTTGGATGACACCCTTATCCCCTTCTGAGAGAAGGGATGCCCTAAGCATTGAAATGTCCACCACTCTGAAAATGAGAATTTTCTGCAGCTTGTAAATAAAAATCATGCATAAAACAGTCCTCCAGCAGGACACTGAGATAGCTTCTGTTGTTAGGGAACCTCCATTATCTTTTTACTTGGCTGAGACATCAAAGACATACAAGGTTAAAATGAAATAAATGGTTTAGAAAGAAATAATGAAGATATTTTTTACGCCTGTTTATTAACAGAGCTACTGAAATGTTACATCATTGCAGGAGTTATTTTTGTGTCTCCATGAAACATTCAGAGCTATTGGTTTTATGAGTGAGGGTTGATTGATTTGTTGAGGGGGTAGGGGTAATGTTCTTTCTTCCTGTTTTCTTGTCCAAATTGTTTTCATTCTCAATGTGCCTTTTGTTTACCTGATCCAGGTCAGTCTGTTTTGGTCTTGGCCCCGCCTTAGCCCCGCCCCCTTGTTACCCTGTTCACCTGTGTCTTGTTCCTGAGGCCCAAGTGTTTCCCACTGTCTAGTGAGTGTTTTTGTACCACTTGTGTTTCGGTCGGTGTTTGTGGATTGGTTAATCTTGATCATTATAATGGACTTGAAATCCTACCTGTTTAAAACTCTTGGTGTTGCTTGTTTTTCTTGTTTGTATTTTCTTGTGTTTTTGTGTCACCTCAGATCCCTCATTTTTGTTACTTGTTTTTTGCATCAACCTTCTTTGGATCCTGCAGTTAAATCCTGTCTGCCTTGGCCGTCACTCATCATGTGTGTTCAAGGCCCAGTGTTCAAGGTTCAAGGTTCCTTTTCTTTCATCAGCAGCTGTGAACATGTACATAGTGTGATGAACTGCGGTGCTACATACAGCGTAACATTCAACAGAGTGCAAGTTATGACAGAGACAACAGACAACACAATAAACAGACACAACAATTGTAATGGGAGTGTATGTAACAGTATATTGTAAATGGGATGTAGAATGATTAGTATTGCACCATTAGTATGATTGTTGCACAGGAGTTAGCAGCACTGAACTAAGTTCAGGGGATGACAGAAACAATGCAATGAATTGACAATACAGCAGTGTAACAGTAAAGTGAACGGGATGTAGAACTGAAACAATACAATAATAGACCATATGACATTGTAACAGAAGTGTGAATGTAAATCCAAGACGATACAGTCAGCAGACAATACAGCAGTGTAACAAACGTGGGAAGTGTATGTAAACCTTCTGTAAAAGTTTCTGGCTCTGCTACAGCAGTGGGTTTGGTAGATGTCCTTTGGAGGAGGTAGAAGCGCACCATTAACTTTCTCAGATGCTCTCAATATCTTCTGCTCTGCTTTACAGTTTCTATACCAGACAGTGATGCAACTGGAGAGCAGACATTCGAGAGTTTCGATTACATCTTGGGTCACTGGCTATTTTTTATTCTTCTTCTTTTTGAGATCTGGAGTTATTCATGAAACATTCAGGGCTGTAGCCCTGGATGTCCTGGCCTGAAAATGTCCCTGCAAAAGAAAAACAAAAAGAGGACTGTCTGATTTTGTTAAGCACATATGAAGCAACTTTAACGCTTTAAATATCTTGCAGTTTGAGTTCACTTCTTACTAACTTCAGAAGCTCTGTGCTTGCACAGCTGATGAAGGACTTCCATCCAGAACGTCCTGTTTCTCAAGAAACTTTGCACACTACAGCAGAATTTTTGCCACATCCACATTTATTTCTGAAGTATGCTGCAGATGCCCCTGAAAATCTATCCGTCTTCACATTTAGCTCTTTCAGCTCCTCTGCAGTGTCGGTCACGTTAGCACCAGCATGCAGCAGCCTATGAGTCGAGTTAAGTGTAATGATCAGTGAGAAAGGAGTGTGCCTTAGCACTGATGAGCTAAATAAACCCCTGCAACCCATTAGCTTTCCCTCTCATGGAAGTCACGTCCCTGTTTTGTCCCAATATATTAACTGACAAATGAGCTGATGGGCCTCCCCCCTCTGATTTATCTCCCTGTTTGTCTACAACCATCGCTGGAGATTAATCCAAGGGTTTTAATTGCACATTTATCTGTTGTTAATGCAGGCCATAAAGGCTATGAAGATCTTTGACCTTCAGTTTGTCAAAATGTCCATTTTGCAAATGCTCTGAAAAATGTTTTCTTATTTTCCTCCCTAGTGTCAACCACAATTGCTTTTGCTTATGTCTCAAGAAAATGAAGTGTGAGAACTCCATTTTCTTCAGATTCTCTTCATTGCCCCCAAATTTTTTTGGAACTTCTATTGCTATCGTAAAACTTCCATGAGACTGGCAGGTGCATTAAGCACTTGGGCTCCAGATGTGAGATCTTATGTATTTTTCAGATCAAAGAACACGGTGTGAAATAAATTAGGTTACAGAGGTGCGAGAACACTCACCTCATTCTTCTGGAGGCCTGTGTTGCTGCTCAGTCATGGAAGTACAAGCTTTCCCTTTTTACATTTATCTTTGGTGTCCAGGAAATTCCCTCTTTGTTTCTCTGGACAGGTAGCTGGAAACAGTTAGCATCCAGCTGGGTGCACTGCGGCTCCTGCCAGTTGCTCATATTGTCTTCTCACACTTGCTGTCTGTGCTCAGCACTAGCCAATCTGCACACTTTTTTGTCATGCACCACTTGACTCAAACCGCACAGGGGAGGCATGATAACCATGCGCTCCCTGGTGTTTCTGTTGGCTAGTTAATTAGGTCAGTAGAGGCACATCAAAAATCATGACAGTTGGAGAAGCCCATGGCAGTAAGAAAGGATGCAGTGAATTACTTAACTCATTGAAAATGTGGAGATAAGTAGATCATAAGGGGCATGTCTATCTCACGAGGTATTTGGAATATATAAAAAATGCAAAATGCTTGTATGAGCTACACACATGCTTTGCCCTTCTTTACATGTTGTGTGCTTTGTGTGCTGCTTCCTTTCCTATGCAGTCTTGGCTGCAGATGAGAAACTTTATTTTTAGGAAAACATACTGAGAATATTTTAACAAGCTCACCCTGAGGGTCGAGCTAGTGAAGGGCCTTGCTCAGAGCAGTTCACCTCAACTTTCAATAACGTGCACAGATAAGAAGCTGCAAGTTTTTCTTGTGAACTGAAATTAGTGTGGAAAGCATATGA
>JBBPCX010000154.1:5097838-5108899 GCA_037974365.1 Hydrocynus forskahlii | reverse complement strand
TGTGAGTGGGGAAGAACATGATTGAGCAGTTTAAATGGGGAAAGCACTCCAGAGCAGAGTGAATAGAGGAGAACATTATAAAACAGTATTAATAGAGAATAACATTCTAAACCAGTATGAATGTGAATATATGCAGGGGTTAACATAAGTGGTATGCAAGCACGCATGCATGGGATGAACAGTAAAATGTGCTGCAGTTTTCAATCTTCACGGCGCAAAAGTGTACCTGATTTGAGTAACTTCATGCTAGATCTCTAATTATCACAACTCAGGTAAGGAGAACCTTAAAACGAAAAATAATAATGATGTTTTAAAATTGAGTTCCTGCCGGTGCGCGGAGCCTTGCTTCTGCAACTAATCATTTCAAATCATTTCAATCATTTTATTTCAAAATAATAGTAATAAAAAAACTGTTTTAATACTTGCCCTGCCCTAATATACATATATATAAATAAAAGATCTTTCATACTTTGATAATCAATAAAATATTTTTATTTGGTTATATTTTACTTTCTGTGCGGCCCGGTACCAAACGACTCACAGACCAATGCTGGTCCGCGGCCCGGTGGTGGGGACCTCTGCCCTACTGTATATTCTTCACCACAGTACAGCCTAGATAAAAATTCCGGTACACGGCTGAAATTTTGTGCATTGCTGCTCTCACATTTCTCTGGTGTTTGGTTGGCTCTGAAATACACAGTTATAAAGGAAAGAAAGGAGATGGGTGTCAACGTGGTGATGAAAAAATTCCAGGCCTTCGCACTGCCTGGATCAAAGTAATCCAATTATGAAAATACCCTTTTTGTACGTCTCTCTCTCTCTCTCTCTCTCTCTCTCTCTCTCTCTCTCTCTCTCTCTCTGTTTCGAGAGTGTTAATCTCCCGCTCGGTGTTACTGGAGAGAGTAAGTGATTTAGGCCCTCACCAGTGTGGTGTAGTGCAGCACCCCCAGCTATCAGATCAGGGTAAATACACCCAGAAAGAAGAGAGTGAGGTGGCATCTATTTCCTTTTATTTTCTCTCATATTCTCTTCTTTTCCCTCCTTCTCTGCTGGCAGGATCTTTGAGAACTCACTCCAGAGTGCTGAGGTGAAGGAGGGAGAGATTCTGCCTCCCACCATCCAGAAGCTGATGAAAGGATACAACAAGTACCTCAGGCCTTTCTTTGACAGTAAGAAAATTCTGCAAGCGAGCGTAGTCACGACACACATGCTCTCTCTCTTTCTCCCTCTCTCTCTCTCTCTCTCTCTCTCTCTCTCTCTCTCTTTCTCTCTTTCTCTCTCTCTCTATCTCTCTCTCTTTCTGTCTCTCTTTCTGTCTCTTTCTTCTTTACTGACATGACAAATCATTACTTGTATTGTCACAACACTGAAACAGGCAACATGCATGTATGATCAAAGACAACTTTGCAAGAAAATGTGAAAAAGGTCTTACATTCAGTGCTTTTGGATCAGTTCCATCTCTCTCTGTCTCTCTCTCTCTGTCTCTCTCTCTCTCATTCTATAATGCATTCTACATTATGTATATATGGGGTTCGGGTCCTCTTCCAACGAATCTGCCGCTCCAAAACAACACCCAAAGTAGGAGAACTAGGCAGTTTCTTCTTTGAGACAGAGAGAACAAGAGAGATGGGGGGGGGGGGCAAAGGAGGGCAGTAGAGAGAGGAGGGAGAAAAAGAGAGAAAGAGAGAAGAAATAGAGAGATATTGCCCACAGTATTTCAGAGTGACACAAATCAGTGACAAACGAGTTTCTCTGTTGTTTTATTCATGTGTCTGTTCAAGTTTTGAACCAGTTCATACAACACAGTATTGTGTAGCTTTACAACATACAATAAAAAGGACATCAATGCATATTATGCCATCAGATTAGTTAATAGACATTAATATTTTAATGGACAGGGTCGCTGGAGGGGTGAATTAGTCATAGGGTGAAAGGCAGAGAAATATCTATACAAAACACTCACTGCTCATGTAAACAGTTTTTAAATGTTATTATTTTCGTAGGTGCTTAAGACTTGGTGTGGTGAAAGGCTCTGTAGTGTTCGTCCAGTTGTGGCCAGAATTCTGTTTCGAATTTCCAGTTGTGTGTATTTTCCGCCTTGATCTTCAGAAAAGAGTGAGAAATAAAAAAGAGTGATACATAAAATTGGTTGCCCAGAGATGTTCTGAAAGTATTGTATAAGCAGTTTGTAATGAGAGCGAAAAGCAGTGAAATGCTTAGGGTTTTTCTCCACTAACATGAACAAAAGGCAGAAGTTCAGATATTAAAAATTGCCTGCCACAACACCATGCAATCACAGTATGTAAGCAATCGAGAAAAGCTGTAAACATGCCCCTAAAATGATTTTTTTAATTCAAAAGCCAGGCACACACATCTTGTGAAAATCCTGAGAACACAGTAATCTAAGCATATTTGCTGCTGTCGTTGTTGTGGACATGTACTAGAGACTGGATCCGTCCCTGGGAATCATTTACACAAGAAACCCTACATGAATCCCTCATGGGATGAGGATTGTGTTCATAAGCCTTCCAACGCCAAGAGAAAAATAGATTTTCAGTATGTAGGAATGGGGTTAGAGAACATTGAATGGTTCTGGAACAAAGCTTCGACTGTGATGAAAGCTGACAGTGTCTTAGACTACTGTATAGATTGTTGGGCATATGGATGTGTTGCTTAGGGTGGAATGAAAATGTTGTGCACAGAGGCAAGAAAAGCAAGAAGAAAGGGAGGGACATATGATTATGATCCAAATGCGGCCTGTTGATGGAGGACCCCTGTATGCTGACGCCCACACTGGGTCACACTGACCCCTGAGCAGGGATATCAGGCATGGCATGGCCTCCCTCCAAGTCTTCCTCTCTGTGTTACAGCAGTTACAGTATCAAAGCATGTTCTAGCAATACACGTCATTTCTATAACTCCTCCCTCTGTCACACGCAATAATCTGTGCAATCACCTGCTGCTACTCCTGATTTGTGTTCTAAATCATTATCATTACGTGCAATATCTGTATTATTATGTGCAATAGTTATTATGTGCTGTAGTCTTATCCTGTGCAATATCACTTCTTATGTCACTACTAATGTCACTACGTTTTCAATAGGATTATCATGTGCGATATCAGTACGTAGATTATTATTACGTCAATAACAGATTCGGAGAGAATGACTCCAAACCACTACTGGTGTTAGCTTGTAAAATTCAACAGTAATTTGATTTATTTATCTATATTTTATAACCACCTCTCTTACTGACCACAACATTTTGTGTGTATGGTACAGTGTGTTTAGTACAGAGTATTTTCAGAGTCTTTGTGTCTCTGTGTGTGTCTCTGCAGTTGTCGCGTAAGCAGTGTCCTCCATGATCAAAGTAATTTCCTGGGTTACACTTCACAATGAGACTACCCTTATAAAGGTTTTATAAATGATTAATAATCAGGTTGTTATTTATGTTGTAGACAGCTTGTAAATCATTAATATGCAGTTAAAAACAAGTTTTAACAGTTGTCATACATTGATGCGGGCTCACTATTTGGCGAAATCTCAGATCCTGCTGGTTCCTGAGTTTATCTCTTTCTCAGGCAGAATGTTAAACTATCAGCTTCATCAGGTCTTTGTTAACATGGTACTGCCATTAAAATACCAGATCTTGCTAAAGAGTGACCCTGCTTCAATGTATGACAACCCTTGTCAATTGCTTATAACTGCTTATTAATGATTAATAAACTGTCTACAACATAATTAATAACCTGATAAATCTTTTATAAACCCTTTAAAAGGGTAGGCTAATTGTAAAGTGGTACCATTTTTGGATTCTGAATCTGCTTCTGATTTGTATGTTGCCCTCTGTTTGGAAGTTTATTAGCTGAAACTTTGCTGAAATATAATATAAAACATGGCTGTACAGGTGCATTACATTCTTGGTGATACAGTTCTGTTTTGCAGCATTTTTCCCATTTCGTAGAACTCCACATTTCACTGTCTTCATAACGTAGAAAAATGCTCTCCAGTGTTTGTCATTGCTGTCAGAGTTATGTCACTGATTTCAAAATGTTTTCCATTTACTCTTTTACTCTTCCAAAAATATGCTCACGAAGGCTTATCTTGTGCTTCGAAAATGTGTTTTTCAAAAGGTGTTTATGCAGTTCGTAATGAGAACAAAGTGAAACGTGTGGTTTGGTGTTTTATGCTACTGACACATGCAAAAGACCTCAGATGCCGACAGGAGTCACGGCTCAGGAACAATGGGAGAGCAACTGAGAAAACTCAGCATTGTTGTTTCTTGCTTTCTTTTTGGACTGTGCGTTTATTAATGTGAATATTGTGATGTTCTTCAGTCATAAATGCCAATTCACCAAAAAATGAATTGTCTTAGAAACAATAGATGCATTCACATGCAAACATTTGAACATGCATGCTCAAACAACATGTTTTAGTTATTTTCTAAGGGTAAAATAAATACCTCAACATGGGCCAAATTAATAATGGCATTGTTCCACTATTTCTAATACACAGAGTTACAACAACATGTGCCACTACTTTTATAATACTATATATTATTTTTAGAGATTGTTTTTTTACAGTTTTTTTCTCTTATCTTTTATATATTTTTAAATATTTTATGATGATATATATCAGATAAACAGTAAACCTAACCAAAATGTAATTTAAGCAGGACACACAAACATTTACATTTATTTATTTATATATCAGATACTTGACTTACAAGACCATTTTTGGATGTTTTCCTGTTTCTCAGATGGTCCGGTCACAGTAGGCATGAGTTTGGACATTGCCAGCATTGACACTATATCAGAGATCAATATGGTGAGTGTATTTACTGAATCCTGAAAAAAGAACACACTCCATGCTGAACATTCTTATTACACTTGAGAAATACAGTGTGGTCATATGGTCATCAGCACCCAAAATACTCCAGACAGGCCTTTGCATAAATAGTTAGTAAATAAATCATCAAGCCATTTTATGGAATAATCACCTGTGAATAATCTACTCTAAATAATCTACCAGTCCTCTGAAAAGTAGACATACAAAGACAGGTCTAGGCTCTTTTTGGGGTGGCTGGTGGCCTGCTGGTTAGGGAGTTGCCTCTGCAATCGGAAGGTTGTGGGTTTAAATCCCAGGACTGCCAGTGGCACCACTGAGGCACCTTGGGCATAGTACCGTCCCCACACTCTGCTCCCCAGACCCTGTGTTCCTGGCTGTCCGCTGCCTCACTTGGTGAATGGGTTAAATACAGAGAAAAAATTCACTCTATTTACACTGTATGCTGTGTTGTGGTGTGTTTATATGTATAAAGGCCACTTTATTTATTTTACTTACTTACTTACTTTTTGTAGGCAGAACACGTTTGGTTTAGTTTGCTTGCTCATCACAGTGTGATTCCTTGAAATAATGCTGAGAGAGTGTTTATTTGCTGTGTAGGATTACACAGCTACCATCTTCCTGAGACAGCGCTGGACAGACGAGAGGCTCGTGTTCGAAGGCAATAAGAGTTTGAGTCTGGATGGACGTCTGGTGGAGCTGCTGTGGGTTCCAGACACCTTCATTGTAGACTCCAAGAAGTCCTTCCTGCATGACATCACCGTGGAGAACCGGCTGATCCGAATATTCCCTAACGGGACAGTGCTTTATGCTCTCCGGTGAGACTGCCTGCGGATCTTCAGAGTGCCAGTGTTTATGCAGATTCTCTACAGCAGGGGTGCCAAAATCTGTTCCCAGTGGGCCGGTGTCCGGCACAGTTAGGTGATGTTCCTGCTCAAATACAAAGGACCAGTTCTGGGCACCACTGATCTAATATTTCAGTGCTAGCTTTGATTAATGGGGATAGTTATGAATGTAGTCAGGCTCACTAAGCAGCACTAAGAACTGAATAGGAAACACCTAGAACACCGAAGAAAAGGAAAAAACAGCCAATACAATGCAAAGACAAAGGGCTACACTGAGGGTAAATGTACACAAAACTATATATAAAAAAAAAATTACATACCATTTGACCATTTGACCTTTGCTGAAAAAGATTTACCAACAGAGAATCAACACTGACAGCACAATTTAGTTCCAAGATGAACCCCTTCTGTTTTTGTAAAATGTCCCTAAAAGGAGTTTTGAAATTTTTTGATTGTGTTCTCTGATTCAAGGACAGATAATTAATTGCTTCTGTGTGATGTCTGGACCCATCAAAAGCCTGGTAGTGTCAGAATTTAATAGAAACATGGTGCAATAGGCTGCAAGGGTGTTTCAGTGCCACATTTGAGAGCACATCTGTGTTGCATACTCATCTTCATCAAGTGAGCAATGTGTACTCTGAGTGCTTTCTCACTGAAAATAAACTCCCATTAAATTTCTTACTAGAAACATAAAGTGGTGTTTGATATCATAACTGATATATTACTGAATCCCAGCTGTGAGGCAAATAGTCTCAGCCTTAAATGTTATAGACGACAGTTCAAAGTGTCATAGGACTAAAATGCCCTTTTGGTGTCAGTAATAAAGATAGTACAAAGATGTTACATTCATTAATACTTTCTTTTACAATCCCTTAAGCTCTAGGTATTAACTGGGTAAATGTAAGGTGCAGAGTAGTAAGTAATTTCTAGAGTCACCCGAAGGTAAGTTCCATTATTATTTTGGGTAAAATAATGGCAAGTTACCAGATAGTCTATCTTAATATGTTCTCGATACTGAGTGTAATAAAATGCAAAAAATCTTATACAAAGTGTAAAGTACAAACACACTAAATGACTGAAATGTCTCATGTTTAAGCATTAAAAGTAAAAGAGTTAATGGGGGAGCAGGTAGGAAGTAAAACTGTAGTACAAAAAAGACATGAATCTTATATAGCTTGTACTAAGATCTTACTGTGGTTTTACAGGGTCTTTATCATTTAGTTTTCTGCTAAGAATGGGTGATTTTACCGACTCATTCTGCATAACTGTCAAATTATGTGATATTTTACTGTCCTTGATCTACCTAATAGCTAAAACCTGTTACTTTTTTAATGCAATTTAGATTATCTTGGTATTTACCCCAGTTGTACCCAAAGAAATTAAATAGTACTTTGGAGTTTGTACCTTACATTTACCCAGGTAATAGCTAAAATGTATGTTAAGCTCTTCTTCTCTCTCAAAAACAGAAAGTTTTAAATATTTTTAAAAATGTATTTTTTTGGAACATTGTTTATTTGCTGTTAACACACAAGAAACTAATTATTTTGGACTTTTGTGAACCTAGAAATTAGACTGGTTGAACAGCAATCTAGTAAACCAAAGCTTGGTCATTTGGATGCAAAATATGAAGAAATGAGGGGTGGCTCAACTTGAAAACAGTCATTTTAGATGGCAAGCGTGATATACAGTGTCTGCAACTAGGAATGATCAACTTTCCAGTTGTGAAAACAGAAACGTGTTGTTAGTGGTTCCCCTTACTGACAGGTAATGAAAGTGTGCTGAGCAAGAGTACCTTATGTTGACAGCAAATTTCCAGACATACACTTAAGCACTTAGGCTAAGATGTCTTACTCCCGATAGTTCCTAAATATTTCAGCCGTAATGAGCCTTTAATATGTAATGGTTGTTCATTTCTTGGTCTGTCTGTCTGTCGGACTGATTTTTTTTTACTCAGGATCACCACCACTGTGGCCTGCAACATGGATTTGACGAAATACCCCATGGATAAGCAGACCTGCACCCTACAACTGGAAAGCTGTAAGAGGCGCACTGTGTAACTCTCTCACTTTCTTTTCTCTCTCTCTCTTTCTCCCTCTCTCTTTCCTCTCTCTCATTCGCCCTCCCTCCCTTTCTTGAGGCATTAACGGGAGCGTTGCTCTGGCAACAAGATATAGGCTTTATTCCTCAGCTCTTGCTTGTCGCATCGGCGACGTACGGCTGCATAATCTGTTTCATATTTCAGAAGTACATGTTGTGGTTGCACATCAGAAGAAGACAGTGAATCTTGCACACCACACACAAACGTGACTTTTTAATGTTACTCACACTTACGTTAACATGTCCATGAACAAACACGCACACATTCCATCCGCTCCGGCACAGCCACCCACGGTCCTGCCCATCAGGGAGCTGTGATACTCCTGTGTGCTCGGGATGTAGTGAAGCTGTGGGCTGAGAGAGGGAGTGCGGCTCCGTGTTTGAGAGCGATAGGAGAAATGCCATACTGAGCACTTGCAGCAAAGTTGTAAAAAAGGAGTGTGTGTGTGTGTGTGTGTGTGTGTGTGTGCTGTGTTTGTGTTTGCCAGTTTATTTGGGTCATCGTTGTTACCCGTGGAAACCAGATTTGCTGTCTTTAGACCCTAAATCCTCCCAGCTTTCAAACTCCTTTTCTGTCTTCTCTCATCTCTCTTTCTTTATATATGCCTGTGAATTTGGAATGTGGCCGTCTGTCCCGCTTTCTGCATGCGGTTACGTAAGGCCAAAGCGGCAGTGAAAGAGAATGAACGAACCAGACAGAGAGAGAGAGAGAGAGAGAGAGAGAGATGAGACAGCAAGATGTATAGACAGAGTAAGAAAAGAGAGAGAGAGACAGAGACAGAGACAGACAGAGACAGAGAGAGATGAGACCGCAAGATGTATAGAAAGAGTAAGAAAAGAGAGAGAGTTTGTCGGCAAGAGAGAGACGAAGAGGGAGATAATGAAACAAAGAGGAAGAAAGAAGGAGAGAGAGTTGGTGGGAGAGGGAGATAGGGTGAGTGTGTGAGAGAGAGTGAGGAGACAACTAGATGACCAGAGAGAGGGGAAAAACTGAGAAAGAGAAGGAGGAAGCGAAAGGGAGAGAGAAGAAGAAAGAGGCGAAAACTAAACGGACAGAGATGAGAGGGAGAGAGGGAGGGAGAGAGAGAAAGAGACAGGGTAGGAGAGAGGGAGAAGACAGCCAGACAGAGAAGGAGGATTGCAAGGAAGAGACAGAGAGAGGAGACATCTTGACAGAGAGGAAGAAATGAGAAAGAGACAGAGAGAGAGAAGAGAGAGAGATAGGAGGGCAACGTGGTAAGTTTTCTGATGCAGGGTTTAACGATAATCATGCTTAGCTGAACATCACTAAATCCACAAACAAAGTCAAAACTAACATCACATAAATGGAACTCCTGAAACTACAGAATGGCTTATAGTGACATTGCACATTTTAAATGTATGCAGTTGATCCCATTGACTTTTGATAATATATTTTAAACTGACATCACTACTAGATCAGCATCAGAATGTACAGTAATCCTGTCAATTCCTGCATAGCTTTGACCTAAAATGTTATCAGATCTTGACCTAAGAGAATAAAACAAATAACACAATTACATTTTACATGTTCATTTCATGAACAATATCCAACATTTAATGTCTTTATTGACAAAATTTCATGAATTAGCCTGGTGTAATAATAGAGATAATCAGGAGGATCAATCAATGGGATGTCAATCAGATGTGAGCATGGGGCACCCTGCCTTATTAATAAAACATCAATGCAAGTCTTCGCTGTCAAAGTTTGGACCATATGTGTGTGATCACATGTCATGATCAAAGTAGATCACTGAGACCTTCTTCGGAAAAAAAAACAGTTATTGATCAGGCTGGAAGAGGTTGCAGAACAGTTTCTGAAAAGTGTGAACTTCACCGATCCACTGTCAGGCAGACAGTGTACGAATTTAACCGCATCGACACCTATTGACAGACTTTAACACTAAATGGGACTTATTTATTGTCTTTGACCAGACTTATTTATTGACCAGGGCATTTTACCTCCATTGGATGGTACTCCAAAATCCTGATTGTATTAGGATAATGTACAGGAGAATATAAAGATGTCCATTTGTGAATTGAAGCCCAACAGAGAATGAGTCTCACAAAACCATGACTCTGAGAGTCAAATTCTCAATCTTAATCCAGTAGGAATGTTGTGACAGGATCTCAGGCATGAACTTCAGACATGAATCCCAACAGCATTGAAGAATTCACATAGTTCTGTAGAAATAGATGGATGGATGGATGGATGGATGGATGGATGAATGGATGGATGGTTCCCGTATCTGTGAACAAAATGCTCTTTTAAAGAGCTGCTAAACTAAGAAGGACATGCATTTATCATCCAGCAAGTAGGTTTGAATTCTATAGTCATTGGAAATTCCCCATTTTAAGCCTTTTTACTCTAAAGTTGTAAGAAACCAAACAACAGAGAACAGTTTTGTCAGCATTGTAGCACTTGTCATTAGATTTTATCGGTTAAATAAGATACGTCTTTGCGAATGATTCAGTTCAGTAGATGCAAAATATTAGCAGAAACAGAACTGCCACTCACACTGGCCTCAGTTGGTGCCTCATTATTAGTATACTAAACATGTGTCCCCCCAGCACACAGAGCTTGTTCTGAGCTGCAAGCTGCAAAGCTGATGCCGACTTGGGTCAAAGGCTTTTGAATTTGAATTATGCTGAAATATTTATTTGTCTCTGACAGAAAAAAGAGAAACTGGAGTAATAAAGGAGTCACAGCTGCGGTACCATATTGTTGCCTAATGAGGCCACGAAAGATGAAAATGTTTAAAATAGGATGTGTTTTAGCACGGAAACTGTGACGTCTAGAACTAGGGCTCTTAAATCCGACGTCAAATGCAGTTCATGGCAGACTCCTGCTGTTTATTGTGCACAGAAGGCACACTGTATAGAGTCAGCATCCACATTTTATGCCCACATCCACTATATGTAGCACTTTTTACAGGGCCCATGTTCTACATTTTTCTTGCATTTTATTTTTTTCTCCCGGAGATTCACTCAATGTATGGTTTTCACATTTGTATGGTTTTGTTCACCAACAAAATTTAATTCATTTTAACACACTATTTTTGTGACTGTGCATGGATATGTAATTGACCACTGCTCTGATTTGCTGCTGTCACGGTGGTGTTTTGGGGTTTTCTGTTTTCTGGTTTTTCTGTTCCCTGGGGCGCAGCCGGTGTTGTGACAGAATGCCCGCACCCATACAAGCCGGCTCTGCGGTCGGGGAGAGAGAGGGGTGTGGAGGGCCCGTCGGTGGACGGTCC
>JBBPCX010000154.1:5082557-5095171 GCA_037974365.1 Hydrocynus forskahlii | reverse complement strand
GTGTCTGTTCGGGGTGCGGGCATTAAGGAAGGTACTGAGTGTAATGAGTGTACTGGTGCATGTATGTACTGAGGTTGGAAAATAAAAGTCACGGTGAAAAGAAAACCCTCCGGCTCCGTCATGACTCTCTGGTCGTCCTGGAGGTACGGGGCTCTCCCGGGCTGGTCGTGGTCGGAGGACGAGGAAAAAGTGCGAGGGAGTGCGGTGCGGCCGGCGTTGTAACAGCTGCCCTGTTATGTGCCTCTTTCAAAAAGCAGAAACACTGAAACACTCCTTATAATATCATTACAGATGGGTGGAGCTTACCTGTGTTTAAATGCAGTGGGTTTTTTAACATCATGAAATCAGTTATTTCAAAACAGGCTGTTTTTAATGATACATTTGCATATTTGGCCCACATGGACCGAGGATAGATTAACAATGTCATTATATAATATATAAAAAACAAGGAAAATTCATTTATAGAATAGGGGCCTTTAAATCATAATCTGTGTGGTCACAGTATTAGAGTGATGAAAGCAAACAAGGTGACTAAGATTATAGCTTCATTAAATCCTCATAAGATGCTACCAATACACCATGATGTATAATCACTATGTATTCTGATAGTATCTGGACAAAGAAAAGGAACTATGGCTATACAGTTGACCGTTAAATGATAGTTTCCATTATAAAGAAAAGACCACAATAGATTGCCATATCACTAATGCTTTTATATGGTTAACAACACAGTCTTTTCCCTCTTGATCTAAGAGAATTTGTGGAAGGGGAAGCACTGATTAACGTGCATCATGGGTACTGTTCCCATTACAGTAATAAAGATGTCTGACGAGTATGATTAGCACTTCTTATTACACAGCTCCCTCTTGAGGCAGTACTTAGAGACTGCTTTTGGTGGTGTGCTTTCCTTCAGGTTAAGTCAATAGCAGGGCTGTTAAATATTCATGGGGAATGATCTATAGCAGGTCTATTGCAACAGTATTGATCTAACATATGAATTTATTATATCTGTGTACCCGAAAGACTGCAATGGCTTTACAGTGACTGTTTAAATACAAAATCACTCTCTTTGTCTTTTAGGGGGATATAACGTCAACGATGTGATGTTTTACTGGACGAGAGGGAATGAGTCGGTCAGTGGGTTGGACACTCTGCGTCTGGCCCAGTACACCGTAGAGGATCATTACACTTCAGTCTCGGAGGCAGTGTATGAAACAGGTACAGAGAATCTGCAAGTTTACAAAGAAATGGTCTTGAAGGGTTTTTTTGGATACAAAATTTAAACAGAAAACTGCTTAGACATCCCTAAGGTTAACAGCTGGTCAATGAGGGATCTTAAACATGTGTTCATGAAAGAGTAAGTTAATTGTAAGGCCTGTGCACTGCTTCTTCTCTGCTTTTGTTTTTAAAGACAGTGCCCAAGAATGAGTGTGTATTATCTGTAAAGCTCCATACTCACACTGTTAACCCTGTGAAATAAGCTTCCAGGACAAATAATCAGTCACATGCATCATTTCTCCTTTAAGGGTGTCATATCTAGTAATCTTGTAGATAATATCTAGTAAACGCTTCATCCTGGCATTAAAAGTACCTCGAAGCCACAGATCAAACGAGGACACTTTCATGTCATATCTTGTCATCACAACTTGGTGAAACTTAACATCTGCTTGGGGAAAGGCTTTCAAGGCTGCCACGGGAGTAGAAACTTATAGTGTGAAGGCCTGTGATCTTGTGGCTTTGAATGTAAGACACTTTATCACAGCAGCAGGGCTAGGAATATTATATGCATATAACTACAGTACTGTACACAAGACACGTATACTGTTTTGTGGTTTGTCTAATGTTCCCATAAACATTACAACTTTTGTATCTGATGAACTATGCCAAACACCACAAATATACTGCATACAGTATACGTGTCTTGTGTACAGTACTATAGTACTATACAGTACTATTTTGCACAGTACTAGCCAAAAAGGCGCCATTAATCAGTTGACCATCCCACAAAGTCTAAAATGCAGATCCCAAGTATGCAATTAGAGATATAAACATCTAGTCCTATGAAATAGAATAGGGAGTTTGCCCCCCTCTCGTTGTATTAACAGCCTCTAAACTTTGTGGAAGCGTGTAAAATAGATGTTCACAAGACATTCAGTTGTTTTCAGAAGAACATTAGTAAGGTCAGATTCTGATGTTGGATGATATTGGCAGTTCTGGATCACAAATACCACTCTTCGTAACGGATGGAGCTCCATCACTCTAGAGAATGAGGTTCTGTTGGTTCACAGTCTGGTATGGGCTTATAATCATCTAACTGATGCTTGACATTCAACATGATGACCTCAGGCTCATGTGCAGCTACTCCAGAGACTTCTGTTCTAATGGCAGCGCTTTTCTATGGAGACGCTTTGTACATGCAGTTGAAAGGAGGCATATTAAAGTAACTTACTTAAAAACAGAAAGCTTGCTAAATACAGTATTTCAGGTATATGTAAAATGCAATGTATTGTAACAATATACTGTCTGTCCTCTCAGGAAACTATCCCAAACTCATCTTCCACTTTGAGCTGAAGAGAAGCATTCTGTACTTCATCTTGGAGACCTACGTCCCCTCCAGTTTGCTAGTTGTTCTGTCCTGGGTGTCTTTCTGGATCAGCCAGTCATCGGTCCCAGCTCGTATATGCATAGGTACATTATTGTCACAACTTAAATGTTTTATTGGCTGCGTCCAGTTCCAGTTTCCTTAGTTAGGCATGAATCTTTAATTGTGATGTTGTAAATGGGCTCAGAGGCAAGACGAAAAAAAAAAAGTCTATTGATCATTGATCATCAGATATTTCACATTCTACAAATAAATGTGCAAATTAAGCAATCTGACAAACAAGCACTGCAATGACAAACAAGCAAGTGTATTATTTTGTACGTTTGGGTAAAGCACTTGAATCTATGTATTTAATATGGGTTTAATATTTCATTTGGAAGGAGTGACCACAGTCTTGACGATGACCACTCTGATGATGGGAGCAAGGACGTCTCTACCCAATGCTAACTGCTTCATCAAGGCTATAGACGTGTATCTGGGAATCTGCTTCAGTTTCATCTTTGGGGCATTGATAGAGTACGCTGTTGCTCACTTCTGCACACTCCACCATCCCGACTGCAACAGTGCACTCATGGTAAGACTGACATATGATCAGATCTCATTTTATTTATTTTTATTTGACTTTCATTTTTTGACTTCCATTTGTCTGTGTAGTTGTAACACAAGGAATAAATTTTTCTGATTCTGATCTAAGTCTGTCCTGGTAATGACATTTTTGCTGATGGTGCAATGATCAGTTTATTTGTTGATCAGTTTATTTGTTTTTGATCAGTTTATTTGTTTTTTTATACACTGTATGCAACTGTTTTTTACACTGTATGCAACTGTTAAAGAATATGAGTAAAGTGAGCAAACTGGCCAGCTATCTTACTTCCTAGCTCACGACTGACGAGACATAAAACTAGCTCAAACTCATGCAAACAAACATTGCTCACCGCTGCCATCTAATGGTGTCATAAAGCTTTGTTTTAGTGAGCCCAAGGATGTGTGTCAGTAAAAATGTTATTTGTTATTTTTATTTGCCTAAACCCAAATGCTGAAAACTTTTCAGCATCATTATCTGCAGTAGTTGAGATTGTACCCTTCATTATAATTTGCTGTTGTCATTTTTATCCTTGTGTACAATTGTTTTAATTAGTCATGTCTTGTTTTCTCTCTTTACATCTTCCTCTCTTTTTCTCAGTATGGACACCACATGCATGACTGTGATGAGGATATGAATGGCATCGTCACCACCATTGCCAGCAATTCTGGTCGATCTAAGCGGCGCAAGGAATCCCCAACCCCGGCTCCTGCGCCGACCCCCACCGGAGAACCTGCAGATGTGACCCCCAACCCCCCTTCTCCCGAGGATAAGCCACCTGAGGCCCTGACGGAGCCTCTGAATTGCTGTATCAAAAACTTGTCCCATATAAGACAGATTCTGCGTTCTATGAACTGCTGTCATGTGAAGAACCCACATTACATAGACAACTATTCCCGCCTAACATTTCCGCTCTCCTTCGTCCTAGTCAACCTCCTCTACTGGACTTACTACTTGTACTTTTAACACACCAGAGACAGAGCATTTTGTGGAAGTTCTGCCCCTGGTTTATATCAAAGGGTGAATTTTATGTTCGAGCATGAAGCAGTGTTAGTACCCATAGACCGTATGTGTGTGAGACATTCTCCTTGTTTATATGTATGTGTGAGAGAAAAATACATGCCTGAAAGACTTAGCGTGCATGATGAGATGAGTGAGTGTGAGCATATTTGTCTCTGCACATTCCTGTGCCTGAGTGTTTACAGGTCCTTATCATTAATTCATCATTAGGTTGTTGCTAGATCATGTTCATGTTTCTTATTCTTGCCTAGATCCTACAAACGTTCTGCCATGATGCAATAACATGCAAAAGGAAGGGGCCAGGAAGGGGCCGTCCCTTCTGATCCACAGCTGAAACTACATCAGCATATCATTTGATCTTTTTTCATCTCTAATGATTTCTTTAGCGAAGGCCCTGAGCGTCAGTGTTTAACAGATTTGTCATGAACCGCAGCCGCGTAAAATGTTGTTATTATGCTCTGGTCCGAGCATCGCCCCGTTCCATCCTGTGCTTCTGCCACCATGGGGCTTTACTCTCTGAGTTATTGTGCTGCTTAAATTGCTGGGCAGTGCTGCTGAGGGGCACACTGCAGCTATTGCTCTTCCTTTATTACCTCCGTAAATCCTCTGGCCCTGGCTCCCTCCCCTCAAATGTTATGGGGATCGACTCTCGTTGTGGGCTTGTGTAAACGATTTTATATGATTTGGCATTAAATTATTCATTTTGCAGTCAATTTTACAAGCGGGCAAAGAGCCAAGGCCATGTCTAGTTGCAGAGAAACAAGGCTCTGGTGTACAGAATGGACCGGTGGGTTGACGGGCCTCCATACTCCACTGCACCCTTCCCTCCCAGGTGGCTCTACTGCCTGGCCAGTTAATGACACTGCGGTGGAAGTAAAAGAAGGGTGAGCATGTTGCCCTGCTCTGCACAATTCCACAGTGAATTCATAAGGGCAAATGTACTAAGCTGTGGGATATAACAGACAATTTGCAGTTTTGGAGAGTGCATTTAAAACACCATTTTGACAGAAGGCCTGTTTTTTTAAAGAGTGAACAAAAAGCCACATCATTTTGTGATTTATAATTACATTTTCAAAAGAGGCTACAGAGAGACTTCACTGAGAGGCTAAAGTTGTCTACAATTAAAATAGATGTCCTGACTAATGGTAATGTTAACAATAAGAAAAATTAGAAGTCAGAACAAAGGTATAAAAAGGTATAAAAAGCACACAGAGAGCATTGAATGTTCTGCTAATTATGATTACGATGAAATTAGTCCACTAGGCTGAATCTCAGTTCAATGTGTTTGTTAAAACGCTTAAGTAAAAAAATCAAACAAAAGGTATAATAAAGATAAAAAGCACACAGTTATTGAAGGAGAGTGTTGAATATTTTGCTAATTGTGATTACAATGAAATTAGACAGCTAGGCCGAATCTCAGTTCAACATGTTGAGGCATTTTATTAAAACACATATTGCACACAACGGCCCCACTTTTCATTTTAACTGCCTCCCATCTGGAGCAAAGCATTGCAAGTGCTTGATTTTATATTCAAATTTAATGCATGCTGCTTTTACCTTTCCTGACTTTACAGGACAGATCATGCTACATGGCAGCTATACACTATATACTGTATATTCATGCCATTGTAAATGTTATGCTTTTAATTTGGCAAGTTAGTGGAGGTAAAATTTGCCTTGTGTGGTTTCATAATGTAAATATCAAATTACAGGATTTAATACCTTTATTCTCCTGTAGGAGGACGGTTCAATTGTTGAGGATTTTTTTTTGGTTAGGGTTAGGGTTAGGGTTAGGGGAATTTACACTTTATAGATTCTGATGTTCCTGCAAGGAAAAGCTGAAACCATGCAAAACTCTTGCTAGTATTAGTTTTATAAAAGGGGGGAGCATGGGACCTATTTTTGTGGGTTATTATTATTATTCAAAAGTCTTTATGGTAGTGCTACTATTCCTTTTGAGTCCTTTAAGGCATTGTTGCCATTAAAAGGTGCTTGGAAGCATTTAGGTTTATGACAACATATGCATTTTTTTAACATAACATTTAAGTTCCAAATGCGTTCATCACACGAAAACATGTAAGCAGAAACAACCACTATGGGATGGGATATTGGGAGTGATTACTGTCTATGCTGTTAAATACTGAAAAGTGCCAAAGAGAGTGTGCATGAGCCTGAACGACAGTAATCACATTGTTCTAAATACATAATGAACACTCATAAAAGCTCATACACGACCTGATCACCCTGAGATTCCTAAACCTTTTTCTTTGCTGTTTATGTTAACTAGTTCAGCAACGCCTGACTGATTTTGTTCTCTTAGTGTTTTACCACATCTCTGATAGAGGCTTTGTATCAGTTACAGCCTTATGGACTCATTTTTAGCATCGATCCAACATCTGGGTGGATCTGACTATTCAATGCAGTATGTACAGCTTTTACTCTCTTGTTGAAACTGACCATTCAGTTACAAATGAACAGTTAAACTGCACCGCAGAAGAGAATTACTTTGAAATGTTTTGCTTTTTTCCAGCATGATTTGCCAGCCGTTCTTACAGTATGAATGGAACACGTCAGCATCGGAAGATGTCACTGACTTTCTATTGTTCATATATATAAATATATGTGTATACTGTAACATTGAACCATATACAAAGTCTGATAGCTGGAAAAAGGATGTAAATAGATTGCATGTTTACTTGATGTCTTTTGAAAATGATTAGTAGTTATCATAATAAACAAAAGAGTAGTGTCTTTACTTCTTGACCAATGTTTGGAGCGTAGGGGCTATAATTATGAAATAATAACAAATTTTAGACTTATTGATATTAAAATAACTGCTACAATAGCATGCTGTGACAGTGTTATAAGGACCTGTGTGTCAGTTTCATCTGACTGAAATGAACAATCGATGAATCACAATATAGCGTACAGTGTTTAAAACCGAGGTATATTCTAGAGAAATCTTAATATGCAGAGATTACCTACTATAATCTCTACTTTACTGTCACTGAATTATGAGTGAGAAAAAATGTTTCTGGAAGCTGAGATTCATCGCTGATTGTTTCTGTCAGTTAATAGAGATGGAAAACAGCAGCAGCTCTTAGCCTGAGATCTAAGTCACTGTAAAAGTGCAGCATGTATGTAAAATACATGTTAATATATTTTACAAGTGTTATCTAAAACAAGGCATGACTGAAATGAAATGAACATGGTATGAATGGTCTTTTACAGATTAAAATGTTTATATTTCATCTAGAAAAGCACACCAGAAATATTGTAGGAGCATTATCAGAAATTACCATTATCATGAAGGTTTTTTTTTACTCATGTTATGACAAAAATGGACCAAACTTAAGGCCTAATCATTTTTGATAAATGGGCGAAACACCCAGTGATGCACAACTGATGATGTGTCGCAGGTGTGAAAGTGAATCACAAGATGGAAGTTTTAAACACCCACCCCATCAAGAGTATGTGGATGTTGTTGTCCGCTTAAAGCAAGTGCTGACCTATCAGGGACTGGAGCACCTAGTCCTTCAAGTGAACTGTTCAGCACTGACATATATGGAAAATATTGTAAACCTTTTTGCTCAAGATGCAATGAACACTCCACATCATAAATGAAGATTTGGCCGAGACTGTCTGGTGATAGAAGACCAAAGACTTTGAGAAAAATTGATAGAAGCAGAATTTACATTCATATTTACAGAATATTCCAAATATCAAGGAATGGAAAATGCTCGAAACGGCATGGATTTTCCCACCAGACAGAGACTCAACAATTATCCTGTGGGATACTTGCAGGTCACACACAATTACCTCTGGCTTCGAATGCATTGGAAATGTGGATGCTGCACTGCACGTGGGTACATATTTCACAGCATCCTGGGAAATTGACTGCTGGAAAGTGTGTGGGGCGGTAACTCATCAAGGACACAGTCTATCCATGTAGTCCACAGTCCAATGCATCCCTGCAGGTTAGTGTATGGGACAACAGGTCATGATTCTGCACCCCGACAGCCGTAGTTTATGCCTTGTATTTTACCTTAATAGCATGTTGGGAAGACTACACTGGCTGAGCTTCTATGTTTTCATTAATCAAGAGACTTGAAAAATAATGCGTGCAATTATCCTCTTCCCTCACACATTACTCTGTATAAATACAGCTCAAATGCATAAAACTGCAGCGCTAACAGAAACGCATAATTAAACCCTGAGAGACTGAATAAAGATCCATATGGTCCGCACAGAAGAGCTTCCATCCTTTGTTCTGAATGTGTATTGATGTTCCAATTATACTGGAAGACCAGCGTTGGAAAATTAATTGTTATTATTTCTGGATTATGAGTATGAAGTGGTGCACATTAATTGACTGCAGGGTATTGATTAAGTGATTGATCCAGCTACACCAAATCTAAAACTTTTAATAATCAACCCTGGAGCTGGAGAATCAGTCTGTTTGGTCTCTTATTCATTCAACGAATCCTGTGTTGTCAAGTTATGTAACAATAAAATGATCTTGTAAAACATTAATTGATCTAAGATGATAATGTTAGTTCCGAGGATGTCTTACAGGGGGGCCTAAAAGTCAGCTGAACTCAAATCAGGGGATTTATTGAAACAGCATGCCTGCATCTGAGCTGAGTCCTCTAAAACATCTTGTCACATGGAGGTGTTGAGTGAGGAAGTAGGATGTAACAGAACTGTGACAAAAGAATAAGAAACAGGAAACTAAACAAGAAACAGGACACTGAACTAACACAGGGACGAAGCAAAAAGAGACTAGACACACATAGACATGAACCCATAGGGGCAAAAACACAAAGAACCAACACAACTAGACAGAACACAGGGGCTGTATATCCTAACTACACAAATGAGAAACATCTAGACAGGAGAGGAGACAGAAACAAGACAAAGGTGAACAGGACAACAAGAGGGCGGGGCTAAGGCGGGGTCTGAGACCAAAACAACAGACTCACATGGATCAGGTAAATAAAGGCATGTGGGGAATGTAAACTTAGACAAGAAAACAAGGGAAGAAAGAACAGAGCCAAAAAAAACAGAAGATAAGGAGAATGTTACACATCAGGCTCTCCGGTTTCCTCCAATAGTCAAAAACATGCATGTCAGGTGAACTAGAAATGCTAAATTGCCCCTAGGTGTGGCTATATGTGTGTGTGTGTGTGTGTGTGTGTGTGTGTGTGTGTGTGTGTGTGTGTGTGTGTGTGTGTGTGTGTGTGTGTTTGTCTGTGTATCTGTCCGGTGATGGACTGGCCAGGTTTCTTTATGTTTAGGCATGTGACCGTTGCCACCCCAGTGACCCTGGATAAGGATGATTCAGTAAATAATTCAGATAATGAATGGATGGATGGATGGATGGATTGATAGATGGATGGATAAAGGGATGGATAGATGATTGAAGGAAGCGGGTGCAAAGAGCCATACTGTACTTTCTACGAAGGATGATAGGGAGATGTTTTAGGACCAGTCTTTCTCTAAAATCTCCAGGTTTATAACTCCATGTTAACATCTTGATTCTACAGAGCTCTAATTAGACAGAGCAGTTCAGTTCAGAGAAAGACTGGTTTGGTTCAGAGCCACCTTCATCCAACAAAATATTCTCATTAAATTATCATCATTAGTAGTAGTAGTAGTTGTAGCAGTAATAGTAGTATAGTAAATAAACAAACACCTAAAAGTCCAGAGAATACCTGAGCATGTGGGCAAACGTAAAATAAGCCCCCCTTCCCCACAACCACATTACTGCAAGTGAGTGCGTCCGCATGCCGATAGTTTGAATCTCTCTGAGGTTTTTTGTCAAAGACAGGGCAAATAAAAAGACCCTCGGGAGAGAAAGGCAAATTCTGATTCTGGCTTTGAATTCTGATACACGTGAAATAATTCATTTTTCATCTAGTTAATGTTTTGAAACTGTCACTTTAATACCGAACAGTCTGAAATACTATGAATCAGTGACATAAACCATAAACATTTAAAAGCTTCATATCTGTAGCAAAAAACACAAATTTGTCTTACATTTCGAATGTTTTAGGGGCAGGTGCAGAAATCACAATAAGAATCATAAAACTTTATTGATCCCAGAGGAAATTGCTTAAATACAGACAGAAATGTGAACAAAAATGACTGTAAGCACTGCCTGTTATGAACCTGCTCAGAGAGCCTGTTGTGTTTTACCTTTGATGGACACTTCAGCACTTCACATGGCAGAAATCAGCGTTGAAATATGCATCATGTTTCTGTAAAGTCAACGGTTAGGAGCAATCCCAGAAGAGAATGAATTAAGTAAACCAATTAACTCCATAACAGAGACGCTCTGGAGACCAGATGGAACCACTAGACGGCACTGTTTAATCAGACGTAATTTCATGGCAGGTCCTCTGCTTTGCCCAGGAATCTAATGTGATTAAGGAATACATTTTACACTGAAGTTTACACAGGCTACAGGACCAGTGGCTGGCAATTTCCATGAATGCTTTTCAACACATTATGTAAAACAAACCCTTTCCAGTATATTTAATTCTAGATTTGGGGGCTTTTTAGAGGAAAGAGACAACAAACATGACAGAAAAACAGATAATTATTCTTCAGACCCTGAAGCTCTTCCTGCATAAATAATTCTCTGACAGCTCAATTCACTTTATTTACTACCCAGCGTGACCCTTATGTTTTGTTGAAATTGGCTTTACTTTCCTGTTGTTTTTCATCCTAGTGACTCTAAAGACATAAGTGCAGTAATAACCAAGTGATCTAATCTTTTTCCCTTTCTATTTATTTATTTATATATTTATTCTGATATCTAATCAAAACACACATAGAAAATAACTGAAGCCATTTGGCCAAAAACAGAGGGTTTAAAGAGGGCCTGGTGGGTATAGATCCCTAACCACAGCATGGAGATCATCAATGTAAAGCAACTCTTTAACAGCCTTGAAGTCTGTCTAGAGATTTGCTTTAATTAGTACATCTTACTTTCCAGCTCAGCAGACACTCATAGACAGAAAAAACAGCCCAGAAAGAAGCTGAAATTAGAGCTGGTATGATCATGTTAGAATGGATAGAATTCATGTTTAGAATTTCTGTATTTATTAATGTTTGTATTTGCCTAGTCTGCTTAGAGGACATCTAAGTAAGAATTTCAGTGTACTGTGTACACATGACAATAAAATTTGAATACTTGAATCCTTTTGAATACTTTCTACATAAATGCATAAAATATTCTGCAGAACTGCAATTCAGTCCCTGAGTCCCAACTCTGAAAAAAGAGCAGAACAAATGAAGCAAATGGGGACAATTTAATCATAAAAGGTGACATTGGGTTGAGTTTTCTTTAAGAGTTGAACTCACTAAAGGAAGACACAGACACACAGAGACACACACAGACACAGACACACACACACACACACACACACACACACACACACACACACACAGAGTAATTTATCAGAAAGTAAAGGAAAGGAAAGTATAATAATAAAGTATAATTATTGATCCCAGAGGAAATTGCTTAAATACATAACGAAATGTTTTTCACTGTATAAATGCTTGGAACTGAACATTTGAGGGTGTTTTAATTTCGAGAGAATTTTCATACATCATACAGACAATTATGGCTAAACATTGCCCTCTAGTGGCAGAAAATAGGTCACCTTCAGGCTGGCCACGTAATGAAGGCCTTAGCCAACTTTCCTAAGAGAAATATGTGCCACAATTCACAGGCAAAACAGTTCTGAAACGTAAATTGAAATTATATACAAAACAGTTTATTTAACAGCTCATTATTATTCAACAGCCACTGAGTATCAAAAGCTTAAACATACATAAAAAAACACCCAATCAGTTTGTGCAATTACGCTTCTGTCTGTGGAGACTTAATGATGATCTGCTGGGCCAAACCCTCACAACTCCTGATTTACATAAAAGACTGTACAGTTTCATTCAGTAGTTTGGTGATGGAGAGTGATTGGCTGAGCATACCGAGGAACGCGGGTGTAAACTGGAGACCTGTTGTAACGAGGGAAATGCAATATGCATAGGTAACCCGAGAATTACTCACTGAGTGGAATTTGGTCTGTTCTCTGTCCTTTGAACTGATTCCGCACAGACGACACAGTAACACATCTGGTCCTCCATTCAAACTTCACACGGTTTTGTGGATCCATTTTTCTGAGTCAACATTAACATCCCCCCTTTACAAACAAACACACACACACGTAAACAAACACAACTTGTCTGTTATTGCTTGGGATGCATAAAGTGAGATGAAAGCAGTTAACTCAGACAAGCCCACAAATCAGTCATGAAAAATCACACACAGACACACACGCACAAACGCACACACGTTTATTTAGCTTCTGTTAAGTATCTATATTAATAAGAGCATGTTAT
>JBBPCX010000154.1:5050929-5082457 GCA_037974365.1 Hydrocynus forskahlii | reverse complement strand
AAATATATATATAAATATATATATATGTGTTTCTGAATTCTTGGTGGTGTGAAAAATCAGAACAAAATCCTATCTGTGTATTGTGTATAGCTCAGAAGTTTGCAATCAATATTCATATTTATTATTTGTGATTTCATATATAATACTAAACTTAAATAATAATGTAGATTTTAATTCTATAAAATGAACTGCCTTCAAATATTTTAATAAGTTTAGTTTTACAACAAGAAGTTATTTAATTATACATAATACACTATAATTATCTGTTTGTGCTGTTCTTATCTCATCGTATCTTTAGGCACATACCAATACGGTATTCATTTTTATTATATCTTTATGTGGTCATTTTTAGCATCCACTACAATTCGGTTCATCATTCTGAACACTTTGAAAATTGTATGCGGATTTTTATATGCAGCAGCTTTAAGAGATGTAAGTTAAGTTTGTTTAAGATAAGCTCACTTTCATCTCAAATCTCTTCTGCACCTGATCAGATGTCACGGCTGTGGTCGTGCCTCTGGCCTATTCCTTGTGTCTCTAGCCCACTTCCATTCCTTAACTACAGGGGGCAGTCTCCAAGGAGGAACTTGGGGTTAAGGGTCTTGCTCAGGAACCCAGTGGTGGTATACTGAATGTAGGATTCGAACCTATGACCTTTTGGTCCAGAGGCAAGTATTCTACCCACTAGGCCACCACCAGTAAGTTGTTGTGGGACTGGTCTGTGTTTTTCTGACCCTTGTTTTTGGATTCTGGATTACTCTTTTGCCTCGTGGGTTTGTATTTGTCTGCTTATGTTTGGATTGTCTGTTTTCTGGACTATTTTCTGCATTCTGGATTTTGGCTACTTTACTCCTGGAACTGAATTACTCATTAAATTATCTGTTTTTTAGTATCTGTGGCCGTTACACATTGTCAGTATGTGTCAGTCACTGAATTGGTTAAATGCAGAGTATTTTCCACCAGGATCAATGTAGTATATATATTTTTTTTTAAAAAGTGTTTCAGCCAGTGTGCTTCCTAAGGTGCTTTTAATTGTGTTGTCTAAACTTGCTTTGGTGTCATTGTTAATTGCTGTTGCTAATCTTCTGGCCTGCCTATTTTCATGATCATTACTCAACATGCTGATCATTCACCCAGCCTTTTTTCACCCCTGGTCCACCCTGCTTCTCCAGGCAACAGCTTCCCTCTGCCCTCCTGCTTTCGCCTGCCAATTCCCAAACCTCCATCCTCCCTCACTCCTGTGAAAGCTAACAATAAACCATTTCCCATTCATTCTTCTCAGTGTCTGTGTCCTGCCTGGTTGATTGTCAGATCAAAACACTCAGCTCCAGTATAGCTACATCCCAGATGCATGCAAAAGCAGTGTGAGAGACCATGATCGGGCAAAGACATGCGAAAGCAGTGTGAGAGACCATGATCGGGCAAAGACACTTGAATTCTGCATACATTTATCGACTAGGTTTTTTCAAGGTTCAAGGTTACTTTATTGCCTTCAGCAGCTGTGTACATGTACATAGTGTGATAAGACACATTTTTCCATGGGCCTCAGTGCAACATATAGCAACATTCAACAAAGCATTACCACAGGAACAATACAAACAAAACAATAAATAGACGCCACAACAATGTGAAGTAATGTATACTTTACTGTGACTGGGATGTAAACCTTCCAGAGTGACTAATTTTGCTGCATAACTATGATATTGCACAGGAGGCAATTAGCAGCATTGAACAAAGCGCAAGGAATTACAGAAACAGTACAGACAGCATAGTGTGAAAGAGATGCAGACCCTCCAGCATGAATAAAATTGCGCCATATTGCAGTTCATTACATGATGTAAACATCTATTAAGAAAGGTAGTAACAACAGTAAGCTGTGTAGAAATGTAATTTTTAAACTGAACATGGAAATCTTGTTGTAGTGAAATCACAAAGATCAAGAGCATTTCAACCAAATCAAAGTCGTGTAAAAGTCTGAAAGGCATGTAAATTCATTTCCTGCTAACCCAACACCTCAAAACAAAGCTCTGGCTATTTCGCCCCCCTGGAATCCAGAATTATAGAATTATTGTCTACTGCATCGGATTAACAAGAAGATAAGGATGTAATCTTAATGGGATCTGCGGAATCACAGAGACTGAAAAGACTGACACTTCAATGTCATCTCTTGTCAGACAGCAAAAGGTATTTTTCTGAACAATTAATATGAATCAGGCAAACTTGCCATCAGGGACTAATTTTGCGTCCCACTGGCTAATCATCATGCCCAACTAAACCCCCCTATTTTGTATGCATGTCTATAATGGGAAGCGGCAGAAAAGAGTCAAAGTGAAACAGCTGTTTGTGCACCCTGTTGCACAGCTTGCCCTGTATTTCTGTTATAAAGGGCTACATTAATTTAAATGAGGTGCATTCCTTGTGGGAGGAAAAAATTACAGATAGTCTGTGGTAAATGGGCAACGCTTTGATGATGTAAGCGCAATCCTGTGCAAAAGTCTTTAGCCACTCTTCATTTCCTCGTATGTTGCTGCCAAAGATCCAGACTTTCTTGTTTTGACCTGACCAGTTTCAGAGGACTGTTCTTTGACTGTTAAGCCACACAGTGACCTACGTATGAATCATTCAAGCATAACAAAGCACATCTAACTGGTTTAAGTCCTGAACCAGTGAAGAAACGAGAGCAGATGATTCCAGATGATCAGGCGGTGATCAGTATACTGGTGGTGCTGAATGCCGAGTGGTTGGAACTCCTTTATCTAGGCTCCTTGTTTCTTTAGACACTTTGCAGCCTGTTATAGTAAAACATTTGTTTCCATTTCTTTCATTTAATCTACTCAACATGTCAAAGATAAGACGGCTTGACAGGCATGAAATAATATAATGGCACCATCAAGGTGATTCAAAGCAAAAAATATGCAGAAATGAGTGGCGGCTCAAGACTTTTGCACTTACAGACAAAAACACACAGATTTCCCATAAATAGTCAAATGTGTGTGAACAATCAAACTTGTTTTTAGACACATGGTCATGGTCAAATATGTTACTTATCAGTGGAAGAGGCCTGTGGCCCAGCTGGTTTTTTGTACCGTTTAAGATTACAGTGAGGGGGAAAGAAATATTCAAATGCTGCTTTTGTTATTTCAGAAACTTCCAGAGCTCATATCCACTTAATTCACAAACATAATGCAAGATATATTATGCAATAAGAATAATACATATTTAGTTTAAGAATCTTTTAGAGTAGGAACAAGTAAAATCAGACAAAACACAAAACTACAACAGGATCCACACTACCGCAACATTTACTTGCTCTAGTTCAAAACCTGGAGGAAAATAAAGTAAAGTAAAGAGGCCCAGCACACAGCACAGCACACAGTGTGAACAGTGTGAAATTCTTTCTCTGTATTTAACCCATTCACCAAGTGAAGCAGGGAGCTGCCACCAAAGAGGGGCGCCTGGGGAGCAACATGTGGGGACGATAACTTGCTCAAGTGTATCTCAGGGATGACACTAGCAAGTCCTGGGATTCAAACCCACAATCTTCCGATTGCAGGGGCAACTCCTTAACCACTAGGCCACCATGTACAATTTGAACAAGAAATAATAATAACACAAGATCAAGAAAAACAGTAAATGGGCTTTTCCATGCCAGCTTAATAAAAAAATTATGCAGCAATATCCACTGTTTAATACTTTGAAAACCTTTGAAAATGTGAGAAACAAAATGGTTATAATGTTCATTTGTGTAAAGTTAACATGCTTTCATGCTTTTTGAAATAAACTGAATAGGATCATTTGTTGTTTGCAAATAAATAATAAAAACCAGTAGACAACAAAATGCCTGAATTTGATTTCACAGTAACATAGCCTTCTTCCCATAGCCTTGGCTTGCTGTGGTAGTGCAAGGTCTAGATTTGGGGAAACTATTTTCAACCTGTTGTAGGGGTTGCTGGGGCAGCCAGTGAGAAAGAAAGATAAGAAAAATTTCAATATGAGTGAGTAATATAATTGAAATATTCTATTATGGGACTGCACTTACTGTATCTCCCGAATAGTTTAATAGTAAATGTTTTATTCTTTGCGCATTATGAACACCAGTTCTACTGCTCTGGATCTGCAGCACCTAAAATAAAATGTATGTAACGACTGAATTTTCAGCAGTACTAAACATCTCAGGGTGTTTGTGAGGGTGATAAATGGTGAACTGATGAATGGCAACCCATGGATTGAGGATCACTTGTGGAATGTAAATTCGTTGTAGGGCCAAACCTGTTATTCAAGACACTGACAAGAAGTCCAAGAAAACTCTGGACAGAAAAATACTGGACAGTATGAGCTTAATGTGAAATCCTTGTGTTATGTTGCCAGCTAGTGGCTCCTGGTGGTATTGCTATATGAGGTGACAAGAAAAAACAAATTTTCCAATGCAATAAGACAATGTTAAGTTAGCTAGTTGTCAATTTACTAATTGAATGGGTCATCTTAGCTATCATCACAACAACTTTCCACCATTGGTCTAAATGCATAAATTTGTTTGTATTTATAAGAACAAAGTCAAAAACATTGTCTTTAAATCTGAAGTAGATGTATTATTAAGTAATAATAAATAATAAAAACAAAATTTTCTGAACACTTACCCCTTACTGTTTCTGACATGCATCCTAGAAGGTATTTGGGGGTGTAATATAAGACTGCTCACTAATCACAAAACAGCTTTTCAATGACTGGTCTCACAACTCATCTTGCATATTGTCCATCTTTGCTTAAACAGAATAAGTTTTTTTTAAAAAATCATATCAGGTTTGTGACCTGAATTCCTAACGACAAAAGCCTAGAGCCCCAGAACCTGCAATACATTAGACAAAAAATAAAGTTCCTGAATGTATTTTTGGGCACTGATATGTGTGTAGTGAGGACAATGGCTAAAGCCATAAATGTGTTTCAAGACTTATCAGCATTACTATTCTCACCAGGCCCAGAGACAGAGTCGGTCAAAGACTAGCAACTGGACCCCAGATGCTACCCTTGTGAATTTGAGTGAGAAGATATTTACTGCATATATAAAACCTCCTTTATCAAGCTTACTTTAGCAAGGACATGTGAAGGGAACCTTTAGATTTACAGCCAAAGTTTTGCAACGTGCAAAGCATAATGAGTTATCAAGGCCATAAAACACCCCATATCTACCGAGAATTCTTTTGTATTTTCCCAACTATAACAATCGGCTTTCCAGATGTAATATGTTTTTATTCAGGCTAGTTCATGGTCAACACAGACACAATGCTAGGTCAGCATGTTGGCAAGTAAATCCTCTTCATACTTTCCTGTACTTCCAGATGAAACCTCAAATCAGATGCTAGTGCTTTTTGAGAGCTGTGTCTCTACCACTTCAGCGTAGATTATCATAGCAAATGGAGGAGTTGTTGTTGCTGATGTTCAGACTGAGTAGACTTTGGCTTAGGCTATAAATTCACATTTGTTTTCTTTCTTTCACAAAGGATTGATATGCATCAATATTTCCACAAAATGCAAATACATGAGTCATAACAAGTTATGACTGGTCTTGAGTCCTGACAAAAACACCATGCAATAGCAGCAAGTCATTTAATGCCACGGTTCCTGTGACTTGATTAAAGCTGCACGTGGCTCTGGATAAGAGTGTTTGCCGAATGCTATGAATCTATCTCAATAGATGTTTCACACTGTAATGTTTCCCAATCGTGGTCCTGGAGGTACAATACACTGCGCATTTTAGTGCTTTCCCTGTTTTAATACACCTACAAAAACCCAGTAAGGGGTTGGTAATAAGCTGATGTATTGGATCAGATGTATTCATGGGGTCTCCAAGTCTTTAAAAAGTTCCCCACCTCAACACCAACAAACCAATTGAAAGGCATGTCAGAATAAAGCCTTTTTGTTCATCTAACCACAAACACATGAACCTGGAATTTGTAAAACGCCACTGGAACTTTAACTGAAACCAGGTTCATGGTCAACTGAGACAAAAATAGAACTTTACTCAGGGTAGACTGGGCATGAAAAGAGGGATGAGAAATGGAAAAAAAAGATAAACCTAACAGTTAAGTGTGGTGGAGGGTCTGTGATGTTTCGTGGGTGTTGCTCCTCCAAAGACCCAATAACCTTTCAACAGAAGTCATTATCCAAAGTGTGCATCTATATGAATACAAAAATAGTTCAGCGATGACAGAATCCAACATTTGACATCTTAGGAAAATAAATGTGATTCATGGTTAAGTTTACTAAACTACATTTACTTTAATTAAAGGTTTGATTGGCTTTCACAGTTTTACTATAATGGTGTTATGGGAGCATTGAAAGGACTAAAACAAGCAGGCCAGAGGGCCTCCATGACCAGGGTTGGGAAACAATGTCCTGCTGTACCTCATCAGGTCTGAGACTCCATGTGCAGCACTGGAAATTCTCCAGTTCTCCATTTTTTTTGCATTGTTCTATTTCCCCTGTTCTAATACACCCCAGCTCATTTGGTAATTGCTCCCTACATTAAAATGTGTCAGAGAATGAAAGGCACAGAACATGTGTGGTACGTAGGGACCCCTCATTCACAATCGGTCAGTTTATACAGAATCGGTGCTTTAGCAGAACAGCAGCTCTCCCCACAGCTGGTGTGGCACCACAGCTTGGGAAGCAGTTCTCAAGGGCTTTGTGAAAGTCTGCAGAATCCGACCTGACGCTTTTTTTGGCAGAGTGCCAGGCCATTTCAACCATGAGGGGGAAAGAGCAGTGGAAGGCATGCTGGAAGAAGGAGGCAGTATTTTTAACTGTAGTGGTACGTCATGGAGACCAGAAGCAGTGCACAAAACCTGATTGGGCTCTTGAGAAACAGAAGGAAGAGGGAGATCATGGGCACAATTTGTTCTCCTCGACTGATATGCTCCAGACTACACACTCTGCAGTTCTAAAAGGCATGTTTGAACATTTTTTTGGGCCTCCTCATTGCACTTAATGTAGAGAACCTGAAATAAACTGGTTTTGAGCTCACTGGCTTCTGCTATTTTATATAGGAGGACTCTGTGCAAAACTCTTTGGTCCTATTGCCTCACCATACATCACCTTAATCTCCTTTCCCTAGCAAACGCTGCTGTGGGAAAAGGTTTATACATTTATGTTTAAATTCGCATGTGTGTGTGAAGCGTCTGGTAGGGGTTACCGCTGTGTGTAGACTCAGCTGCGGCCTCCCTCCTTGCTGACAGTGAATTGGCAGGTTCTGTCACTGCTGCCTACTTATAACTTCAGCCTGCAATTATGACTCAGTAAGCCCAGTGTGAGAGACGTGGGTAGCCCCATTTATTGACAGAACAAGCTAGAGGCCACTATAGTCCTTTAAACGGTTTCCAGTTGCAACCACTGCTGCTCCAGGAACTGTTTACCTTGAATGGAGCACTCAAAAACAGAATAGAAAGAGAATTTTAATAATTACCATACTGGCCGATATAGAACATCTGCACAGTCAAATAACATTTTGTATGTATTTTTACAGCAAATATATAACATATGCATTATATGTATTATCCTGACCTTTAAGAGGTGAATCAGGAAAAAACATTTTCCTGGTGTACAGTGCTGTTCTGATGCTTTTCTGCAATCCAGAGTAAAAGAATGAAAATGTAAAGAACTGTGGAATATGACCCAACCTATTTTCAACTGTATTATTGTAAATAATCTTAAATGCTGACATGAGAACAATGCATATATGTTTTATTAGTCTGTGGTATGGTATGACCGTATGTCATAAAACCCATCTGACATACTGTGAAGACAGTCAGTAAAGTGATAAGTGCTGCTCAGACACCTTTGCTGACTATTTATGGCCAGCAGGTCCTTACTGGGAAAAAATGCAATAAACAAGAATTGCATTTAATAGACGTACAAGAAACATTTATTGTCACCCCTACATTTTGTTATTAACTAAATGCAACTAAATTATGTTTCAGTTTATTTTCCTCTTTTTTAAGGAGTCTTTGGAGACTATTAAATTGTCATCTGTGACTTTCTGTTTCACTGGAGTGTAAATATGAGGTCATAAAGAGGTCGAATTCTTTTAATCATTCATCGACGTGTTGAAGGTTGGGGAATACACCAATGCAATAAGCCAAAAGTGAATTAACCTTCTTAAACTGGGTAATTAAAACAGGTGCACACCTGAATATGACCATGTCTGCTGTTAGGGCAATAATTAAGGTCTAAAACAAGTGCAGCTGTAGTGAACCTGTCTAAAAATTTACCCCCCACACAGTGAGGACTGTTAGAGAGGCAAAACTTTCCTGCAAGGACCATGACTGGATGTTTTCAAGGCAGCACTCTGGAGTCACGAAGTCTCCAAAAAATGCACCACCTCCACACAAACAATCTATTTGGAAGGTATGTCAGAAGCAAGCCTATTTTTTCGGCTAACTGCAAATTTAAGCACCTGGAATTTGTGAGATGCTATGAGAACTGGGACTGAAACCTGGTTATATCATCAGATGTGACATTTTTGGTGTCAAATACTCTCATTGAGGTAAAAAGGAGGATCTGGACTGGCTCAATATTGAAGACCGGGCTTAGATGGTTCACTTTGTATTCTACAAGCTGATCAAGAATGAAGTGAGGTGAAGACTCGTTGTCATGTTGGGGAATGGACAATAGGATGTACACACTACTAAATGCAGCAGTGCCAATAAATGAGACTTGTGGTTATATTCATTTTTTAGGGATTTTTTTTTTTAATACTACATTTGTTTCAAAAAAGGATTGGACTTTTCTCATATTTTCAATGTAATATTAAGTTAGCAACCACAAAATCAACTCTTTTTTCCCATGGCCTTTTTGTCACACCTTCTAAGCCAGACTGAGCTGACTGACAGTAACAGATGAATAAAAATAAAGGCTTAAAGACTACTATCTGCTTTGCACTGATGCAGTGTTCTGCAGGCTTAGAGCTTGCATTTGCTCAAGAATGCTAAAAAATGCTACATGACAAATAAACTTGAATCACAGCAGTACAGCAGCAACAAGAGGCCACTGGCTTATACAGGTTGTGTTAGCCCAGGTGCATCACATTGGTGGTCCGGTCACTGGAGGTGGAATGTGTACACACACATGCTTAGTACCTCTCTCTCTCTCTCTGTCTCTGTCTCTCTCTCTCTCTCTCTCTCTCTCTCTCTCTCTCTCTCTGTCTTTCTCTCTCTCTCGGCTGGGTTCTGCTCTCTTCTGTTATAGCAGGTGAGTTTTCAGTCTCAGGCCTCCCCAGCACAAACACACATGGACTGAATGTACATAGTGATTTTGGAAAGAGAGAGGAGGGTGTATCCACTGCTGTGTGGATGTGTAGTTTGGCTTTGGTTAGAGCCTGGACAAGAGGAGGTCTGCTCTGAGCAATATGCAAGAGTCTATTTTCCAGTCCCTCCACACCCTAACTTGTTTTGATTCTCTTTTTCTCTTTTCCCCTCATTGATGAGATTATAGCGTTCCCCTCTTCTGCCTTCAGGCTTTCTCTTCCCAGCAGGCGCAGCTGTGTGTGTGTGTTTGTGTGTGTGTCTTGAGTGTGTGACCCTGGGAGCTCCGAGGTTATTGTAACTGTGGCAGCAATATGGGATCCTGTGTTTTAACTGTGCGGTCGACTCGTTCTCTTTAACTGTGGCAACACATTGAAGCTTTCTGCAGAGCCTCACTACCACATGAGCCAGCACTGTGGTTTACAACCAATTAAAATGTTCTGGATGCTCCAGCAGCTGTGCTTGTGGTGGGGCAGGAGGCAAACAGAGTGGAACACAGCAGCTGAAAAGACCCAGAGCAATTATACTACTGCTTAAAAGCTTGGAATTTCAATACCATAAAAGCAGTTTTGCAGCAGATATGTGTATAAATGGTTATAATAAGACACCAGACAGGCTTCTGTGAGAAATCTGTAAAAAAAAAAAAAACAAAGAAAAAAACAAAAATGGTCTTACATTGAGAGTCAATGAGAGACTTTGAGTTCATTCTCCAGTGATGCCACAGCCATTGGTGACTGGAGAGCGAGCATAATTGGCTTCACTCTGTGTTTGGGTGGGACAACTCTCCCTCCCTTCCATCCTTCAACCAGCAAAGGAGACTGGTAGCTGACATAACAGAACTGACTGCCTCCTCAAAGTGCTTTGAGCTGTCCAGTTAATCTAAAAAGATGTGGCAGCTCTTCACATATCTTGGATGAAGCATGTGCACGCCTTCACTCTTCCAGCTTTTCAGAGTTGTGTGATAGAAGAGGGCCTGTCTAGTGGGCGATATGGGACATGACTAAATTGGTGAGAACACTGGGCGAAAAAAAAAAACAAAACACTGTGAAGCACTTACAGTCTGGTATATAACTGTATTCTGAAAGATAAAAGTACCACAATACTGCAGAGCAGCTCGGATCAGATCAGCAGTCCTTTCACATTCAGTCTCAGACATACAATTTCCTGAACATCCTCTCATCTCTCTCAAGAACGAGAGAGAGCACGATGCTCGTTCCTCAAAGCAAAGGCGAGGGTCAGATGAGAAGAAAACACGCAAAATTATACATTGAACAAAAGACGCTTGTTTCCGTGGTGTGTTTTTTTGTCCTGAGGCAGAGAAGGGGTGGGGAGTGAATGAAAAGAGAATGGGATGTTTGCATCAAGGCTTTGGAGATTGGCATGGCAGCCCCCGAGCTGTGTGCTGGCCATCCCTCAGGAAGTCTTCTATGAGCCTGACTTTTTAATAGAGATGCCGCTGAGGTCTGGGGCCCATGTCCTAACCTTCAGACAGCTGCCTAACATGGCATGAAATCTCAGTCCCCAGAGAAATCCTCAGCACGGGTTGGCCTGAGTCTCACTCCAGGGAGAAACCACCAATTACATTATACTGCTCAGACCCAGCAGCGCAGCACCACACAGAGACACTAAAGACTCTTGAGCCAGAAGTCTCATTACTGCTACATAAAGTGGTGTTTTAGCATGCTGTATTAGGACAGAGTTCTCTTTGTTTCAGGCAGTCATAAATCAGTAATGTCTATAGCTGTATCTCCATGCAAGAATAAGGGGAGTCAGCCCAAATATTTTAAATGGATGCCCTTAGGTGGCTTTACCCTTTACATTTTAGACTTATTATTTGATTGTTAATCTTCTTTGATGATTTATCAAGTGGAGTTTTTTTGTGCGTAATTCAGTGTTAGCATGTTGACAAGACCCCTGTAGTTTTGCTTGGCTCCAACAGCATGGTCCAGCTCTGTTCTGGCAAAGCTTGACCAACTATGCAGGAATTAGCTACGCATTTCTGAGAGGAGCATGGAGAGGTTACTTTAAGGCGTTAATAATTTTGCACAGTTTCACTTTTGAAGCTTGATAAGATTATCTCTTCTTCTCACAAGACACCACATTAGTGCAGTGTTCCAGTCCTAATGTCAGACCACAGGAGTAGATATGCTTCACAGCTGTGAGAGCTTGCACTGTGTGTGTGTGTGTGTGTGTGTGTGACTGGAATATTCTCTCAAGAAAAAAGAGCAAGTAAGACAGAAGAGAGAAGAGGGAGTGAAATATGGAAATGGAGTCTGACCAATCGCCTGAAAAAGACCATAGGCATGAGACAGCTTTTCATGATAAGGAGAACGTGTATGTGTTTGTGTGTGTGAGTGTGATTTGTTACTCATTACTTGGGCAAGGAAGAAGTAGAAATGAACACATTTTCCTTTTTTAAATGGATTTACTTATTGACACATACAGAAAGTGCATCTCATTTGGATCCTCCTCACGCAGGCTGGATTACTGCTGGGACTCAAATACCATGGAGGGCAAAGAGTCACTCTGACCCACTGGGCAATGCTGGACTTCCTCCTCCTCTATTGCAATAATAATGTTTTTCTCCCTTTAGAGGTGATAGAAACACATTAAAAAACAATAGGAAATATTTCAGCATATTTCACATAGTACACTAACCCAAGGCACCAGACGGTGGACATGGCATATAAACATTGCATTGTTTATAATGATGGGACAGTCTAAAGCACGCAGAGCAAGCACATAAACCAGGCTCTGTCTAAGGACTGTGGCGTAAGACCAACTCCGACATAAAGGGAAGCCTGAATCAAAGCAAGCTTAAGCTCAAGGTCAAACATCACTCCCCCAGTCAGCAGGAAAGAGTCAATTCTCATTCAGCTACACACTTACAGCAGCCTCTGCCCTGGCTGCATTTAGCTAGAGCCCATTCATATCCCCTTTGCTGGCGGATTCACTGAGCTGAAGCCAAGCCTCACTGTGGCCTTCTTTAGCGGTAGCCCCGCCTTGGTTCCAGAACACTGAGCCAGGGGTATCGCACTTTATAAAAAGATCCTTGATCAGGGCCACTGCTCAGCATACGGGCCAAAACCTCACTGTTAGGACTTCAGTCATGAGAAAAACTGCCCTCGCTCCTAAAAAATACCACTTGTCAGTAGCTCACGTTGTCTTCCAATTACAACAGTGCCATAAACTTATTTTACCAGAGAAAACTCAATGAGAACATATTCTCATTCACAAGCATATCAAAAAGGAAGAAGGCGGCCAGGGGTCTCTCATGGCCTTGAAATGATTTGGGATTGTGAAGTGTGCAACAGTTTCCTCGTGTCACAGGAAGACGCTGAGCGTGGAGTGGACTGTAATCATGAACGTGACTTTATTAATTATTAATATTAATGAATAAACAGTTGATGGCCTGGTGGTTACAGAGTTGCCCCAGTGATTGGAAGGCCATGGGTTTGAATCCCAGGACGGCCAATGGCACCACTGACGAACCCTTGAGCAAGGTACTGCCTCCACACACTGCTCCCCGTGTGCTGTATCGCTGGCTGCCCGCTGCTTCACTTAGGGTGAATGGGTTAAATGCAGAGAACAATTTCACATAGTTCACGTTGTTTCCTGTGCTGTGTTCACGTGCGACAAATTGACACTTTACACTTTACAGTAACAAAAGAACGAGAAACACGAGACTAAACGAGAAACTAACAACACTGAACTAACACAGCACTAATAAAAGGAAATCAACTAAAGCAAAAAGAGACCAGGTGGAAGACACATAATCATGGACACAGTGGGGGCAAAAACAGAAAGTGAGAAGCACAGGACAAAGCACAGAGCAATCATTTTACTAAGAAACACAGAGCAAGACAATCCAAGCAAAAACATCACAGAATGAGATTAACTCAGCAAAAATATCACAGAACCAACAATACTAGACTGAAGACAGAGGCTATGTATACTAACACCCGGGCAGGGGAGGAGACAGGAGCAAGAAACAGGTGGACAGGGTAACAAGGGGGCATGGCCAAGGCAGGGCCAAGACCAAAACAACATATGCAAATGGAATCGACACATGAAAGAGGCACATGGAGAATTTAGACAACAACATAGACAAGAAAACGGGGGGAAGACAAAACATTACAAAAAGCCAAAAAACAGGGAAAAGACAGGGAGAACCTAGTGTTCACCCACGATCAACCACATCGTCCAGGGCTGGGATTCACCACCGCTGGAATAAAACACACCCCTGTCTGAAAACATCTACGAGAAACGAATGCTTCAAGTAACTATTTCACAAATTGAATTGTGATTTAACTTCACCTTGATCTATAAGACATTCCAAAGCTAGGTGAAGTGTTACTTGAAAGGTTCCGCATTTCGGCTTGCACTCTAGGAATTAAAGGGGGTTAGGAGTGGGCTACCTGTGGTGAACAAAAGGGGACACCTGGCATCTAATGAATGCTGAATGAAGGAATGCATTTGATGGATCAAAAGACCAAGCTCCTGCATATCTCTGAAGCCGCAAATCTCTAAACCTGCGTATCTCTGAACTGCCACACAGTCTGAATTCATTGAAATATCAGAATCATCATTTTCTTTTTCTTTCTCTTTCACGTCTAATGTTTCATTTATGCTCCCCTGACATCTTGCTGATGCTCTGAGAAGCGACAATGGCTCTGAATTTCTCTCCATCTGTTCTCCAGTTCCTCTGTTCATATCTGTGTACCTGTCAGGTCTGCGATCAGCAGAAGTGCGTTGTACGTTTCTCTAGTCCCCAGTTTCTCGCCTGTGCTAGAGGAAGATTAGACAGTTGTTAGATTAGATTAGACTGTACATATGGGAATAAACCTGTCAAAAGTTCTCAAATCTTCTTTATCCCATGTGGACTATGCAGGATTTTAACCTTCTTTGGTGCCGTGGTTGTCATGGTGCGTCGTAAGGTGAACACAAATTTCAAGAGCAGCTCTTAGAGATCAGTGAGTGTTTATGGAGTTTATAGCAGTGAGAAGCATGAATGAAAGGTACAAGCTCATCATAATTATCATTAAAGCGAAACTGCAGTAGCACAGAAGCAAGTCAATGTTTTGTTAGTTCAGGTCGGGGCTCATTTTTAGCACAATGTATTGTCAAATCATTCAAAAGACAAAATTCTTCTTTGACAGAAGGCTCTAAATGCACTGGCCAGGCTTCCTTATGCACGTTTATCTAACTACAAATATAAAAACAATCCAGTTAAAAAAATGATTTTGTTTTTTTATTCTGAGAAAAGTGAGTGATGTGGATACTAAAAGTCTAGCCTGCTAACTGGTGCTTTGCCACGTCAGGGCTTTAAAAAAGTAAAAAGTAAAAAATAACAAAGCATAAAAATCACACTTTAAACAAATATGAACTAATGTTTCAGTAAATTCAGACTATATATAATATATGTAATCAAAATATTTAAAAATCGTTCTTTTCATTTTGGGGTTTTATCGAAATAAACCAGCTTTCCACTGGCTGTTCCTTTTTGAGTCTTGACTTTTCACAGTCAAATCATAGTGAATTAAAGCATGTCCTGCCCATATATGTATAATCCACAAATATCCTGTTTCACTTGGAAATACTTTTCATTAAGGTTGAAAATGTGTGAATGCAGAAATAAACAAATAAATAAAAATGTCACATAAAATTATAAATAAATAAATGTGGATGGGAAATATCTCAAAATAGGTATATCTGTAAGCCTACTCATAGTAAGGGCAACATAAAATAGCTTTCTGTGTTTCAGATACTAGAAATGTATCTCCTTTATGCCAGCTATTGCTGTAATATTTGCATCTTAATTTATTTTTACTTACTGATCGATTGATTGTTATTTTTTCCATTTTTATTATTTATTCCTCATTTATCACTGCAGCCGTGATCCACAAGAGCGGTGCTCTGACAGAGAAGTGAATGGAGAAAATACCGAGCTCTGGACTCCAGCATATCGATCAGTTTGGTTCAAAACCATTACCTATGCAGCCAGCTGTGCACAGATGGAAAACCGTCTCAGCTGGAGCTGAGTTTACTGTGTGTAATTACCAATCATTCTGCACCGTGAAATTCCAAATCCTTCACACTGGGCAAGAATTTGGTATTGTTCTCTCTGTATATCCAATCTTAAAGGACTCTTATCGTGGAAAACCGACCCTCTTCTATGTAAATTATTATAAAGCTTTAAAAGGTACCATTCACTCCCTAGCCCTTCTGGTCTATACGTGAAAATTAAGCGTTATTTTTTAATGATGCCACATGAAAAAAAAACCCACATTTAAATTAACACACAGCACTTTAGATAAACCCAGGTATGATAACATTTAAATGGTCCAAATGGTTCTTGGCTTGGATGTAAGTCTGGGAAAAACCTTTCAATAATATAAAGGTTTCTATGACATGACATCCTTTGAACCTCAGCTTGCTTTCATATTTTGTTTTGAAAATTTATCAAATGGTTCTTTAGGGAACAAACTGATTCTTCTATGGCATTAGTCCAGAGAATTTTTCTTGGACCTTAATCTTTAAGATTCAAGATCTTTGGGCCTCCCTTTTGGGTTTGTTCTGTAGTAGAATTTGACATATTATACTGTCAATATCACACTTTTCAGCCATTCCTTTCAGTCTCCTCACTGTTTGATGAATGTTACATTACTCTAAAGTACAGTAAACTCTTAATATCAGATTTTAACAGTTGTTCCTGTTGATTGCGTTAATATTTGTTGACAGGAGACTCCACTTACATTACCGCTGAGAAAATACCTGCACCTCATTATGGAGCAATGAAGCCTCTGGTTCTCATTAGCTGGTAGCCCAGTGAGCACTGATGGCCTCCATCCAAGCACTTCTCTGTCTCTCCTCCATGTGGAGATTTATCATTTCAGAAGATGATGATGTCAGTTTGGTGCATCTTTCTCTCTCTCCCGGAGTCAAGAAGGAGGGATGATTACCCCAGTGGAGTTCCAAAGCTGTAGAGGTGAAAGTACATCTGTGTAAACAACTCCTCCAGGCAGCCAGGGGAGCGACAGAATGTGAAAGGAACGCAAAAGCCTAACGTATGTTTTTCGTTTCCACTCCCAGAATGAGGGTGTGTATGTCAGTGAGTGTGTGTGTGTGTGTGTGTGTGTGTGTGTGTGTGAGTGAGGGTGTGTGGTGGGGGGTTCTGAGAAACTTTGTCATGGGCGTGTTTTCAAAAAGAACCATCTAATGTTTGCTTGTCATGAGAAAAAGGATAATAATTTTAGGCCTGGTTAGCAGGTCATAGGTCTCTCTGCCTCTCTCTCTCTCTTTCTCTCTCCATCTCTTTCTCTCTCTCTCTCTCTCTCTCTCTCTCTCTCTCACTCTTTTTCTTTCTCTCTGTCTTTCTCTCACTTTTTTCTTTCTCTCTCTCTTCTCTTTCCATTTTCACTCTCCAGTTCTCTCTCTCCCTCCTTCATACCTTGCTTTATTTCTCCTTCTTTTTCCCTTTGTCTTTCTTTTTCCTTCTTCACCATCCTTCTCTCTCTGACACACTACTCCTCCTTAATGCTCTCTTTCTCTCTCCCTCTTTTTTCCTCTCTCTGTCTCTCTCTCTCTCTCTCTCTCTCTCTCTCATTCTATCCTCTCATTCTCCTTTTCACTCTCCTGCTTTCTCTTCCCCTCCCTCATGATGTTCTTTGCTTTCTCACTCTCCTTCTCTTTTTCCCTCTCTCTTTCTTTCCTTTTCACCACCCTTCACTCTGTCTCTCCTAATGCTCTCTTTCTCCCTCCCTTTCTTTTCTCTCTCTCTCTCTCTCTCTCTCTCTTGTTCTCTCTCTGTCTCTCTCTCTTGCTCTCGCTCTGCCTCTCTCTGTCTCTCTCTCTCTTGCTCTCTCTCTCTGTCCCTCTTTATCTCTCTCTGTCTCTCTCTCTCTCTTGCTCTCGCTCTGCCTCTCTCTATCTCTCTCTCTCTTGCTCTCTCTCTCTGTCCCTCTTTATCTCTCTCTGTCTCTCTCTCTCTCTCTCTCTCTCTCTTGCTCTCTCTCTCTGTCCCTCTTTGTCTCTCTGTCTCTCTCTCTCTCTCTTGCTCTCTCTCTCTTGCTCTCTCTCTCTTGCTCTCTCTCTATCTCTCTCTCTCTCGTTGTCTTTCTCTTTCTTTGTCTCTCTCTCTCTCTCTCTCTCTCTCTCTCTCTTACTCTCTCTGAGAGTAATGTATAATGAGAGAGGAATTTGGTGCTACACTCAGGGGAAACACCTTTTGCTCTCTGGTTTTCAGAGCTGAACCAGCTGCTTGGGCTTCTGTCTCTCAGAGCTGTTATAATCACATACATTCAGCAATCAGTTCACAGCGCCTACACACACACACACACACACACACACACACACACACACACACACACGGATGTTCAACTACAGAATAGTTACAAGGTCACATTCAAAGACCGAACACTGTACTTAAAACTATAGAAATGAACAGGGTGTTCTACAAATATAATGTTGAACAAATTTGTACTCCGATTAATTCCAAATGAATGACTTGTAAATTTAATTAAACCAACAGAAAACTCATAGCATGTAGAAGTCAAAGCCTTCTATGAAATGTATGTCCAGTGCTGCCTGCCATTCATATGTAACATTTTTTCAATAATCAACGCACACTTAAATTCTCCATCTCAGTGTTTTACAGTAGTACACAAATTACTGCTGTTCAGTTGAAGTGAATTCCTCTTCCTCAGTGATTAAGCTGTTATCTTGTTCTTAGAGTGCAAAATCCATTACTTCACCCAGGAGCTTAAACGTGTGTCCTACATGTTTAATATCCTACCTGATTTAATTTACATTATTTGAAAACTGCACAGTTATCTGTGTCGACTCAGGGGCACGTCTTATTGTTTCATGTTGTACTTGTATATATGTATCTATGTATGTGACATTTAAAGAATACAGATGATAATGAGCATTTGTATTGTCTTTATAATACAAATATTATACCTTTGGATTATTTTCTTGTAGATCACAAAATGGGAAAGTTATTTTGCATGGCTTCTACTCTGTTGAGAAGGATTGATAGAAGATGATGGAACATTGCTGTGAGGATTTGATTGTGCAAGAGCACTAGTAAGTACTAACATCTTTAGTGCACATCCTCTGCATGTTACAAACTGAGATATTCTGGTGCTTGGTTAGTGTAGTGGATAACACTGCTGCCTTCCAAACAGGAGAGGATTCTTAACATGGGCAGCTCACCATACTACACTTATAAGAGTCCTTGAGCAAGACGCCTACAACTACGTTCTCCTACACTTTTGATGCTGTGGATAAAAGTGTCTGCCAAATGATGTAAATATTTTCAGACATTTTTCTTCTTTGCATGTTCTCCTCATGTCTTCTCCAGGTGCTCTGGTTTCCTCCCACAGTCTAAAAATATGTGTGTGAGGCATCAGGTGACTTGGAAATGTTAAACTACCCCCGGGTCTGAGTTTGTCTTTGTATCTGCTCTGTGATCGGACCTGTCCAGCAGCTCTAAAAATGGATAGATTTAAACTTATACCTTATATAAGTATTTTTATGGGGCAGCTGGTGGCCTAGTGGGGAGGCCCCCGACCACTGAGCCGCGGACCAGTGTCGGTCCGTGAGTCGTTTGGTACCGGGCCGCACAGACAGATGGAATAAAAATATTTTATTGATTCTCAGAGTCTGAAAGATCTGTTATTTATTGTGTAAGCTCAATTTGTTTTTAGTTGCATCTATGCTGGTCCGTGAAAATATTGTTTTACATGAAACTGGTCCGTGGCGCAAAAAAGTTGGGGGCTGCTGGCCTGGTGGTCAGTCTCCACACACTGCTCCCCGGGCGACCCTCGTTGGTGCCAGCCCCCTGCTTCACTCGGTGAATGGGTTAAATACAGAGAAAGAATTTCACACTGTTAACACTGTGTGCGGTGCTGTGGTGTGTTTATGCTTGACTATAAGGGGCCGCTTTACTTTACTTTATATTTCAACAAAACCTACCTGTGGCAGATGCTTGGCACTGGAGATGGTGCCTTCAGACTCCTGTGTGTTCACTCCAGAGTTTATCTTACTGTTACTTTTTTTTTTTTTAACAATAAGAATCATAAATCTTAGCATTTCCTAGAAATGTTCTGCGTTCTAGAAATATTGTAAGTCTTTCATATTTGCACATCTGTACTGTTTTACTTGAACATTTTTGCACTAAGAGACTTGCACCTTTGGATTTTGTTGTACAGCTGCTACAGTGACAATAAAGAGATTCTGATTCTGTTTCTGATTTTGATAAGCACTTTGCAATATGAAATTGCTTATGCCATGACTGCACAGTGACATACAGACACAAAGACAAGAACTTTTATAAAACGTAATATAAAGTCTAAATGAAACTCCCTGACAATACTATATAGACTATACTATATACACAAAAATGCTGTGGTTTGTAAGAGATAAATAAATAAAATTATAAGTAATTTAGTAGTACCACAGATAGTAGTTCAGAGTCATACTCTATACTTGTACTTCACATTTATGTAGATAATACACGCTGTGAGCAGAAGTGTGTGCACCTCAGCTGAGTTTTATTGTCTCCACTACAGTGTGTGTGTGTGGGGCAATTTGTCAGATTTTCTACGCCTCATTTGTAAGGAGTGGGGGGTGGGGGGGTTGGGGTGAGGCTGTACTTTTTAGTCACGCGCTAAACTTTAAGCCAATAAAAGCCTTCTGCTGTTGGAGTGGGCGGTGCCAGAGCGTTCCACGCTTCTGAAGGAGCGCGCGGCTCCAGACAGCGCGACCACCTGTTGACAAGCCGAGGGGGAAAGTACGGAAAGTGTGTGCAGTGTGTCCTGTGTGTTTATTGCTGGAATGGACACTCAGAGACGCAGCTTGGAGAAGTTGTGGAGTGAGGAGGATGAAGTGAGGAGCGAAGAGGGACCCCTGGTTAGGGGCTGAGACATGTGTGTGTGTGTGTGTGTGTGTGTGTGTGTGGTGTGTGTTTGGAAACGGACCCCCTGCGCTCTAGAGACAGGTGCCATCCGCGCATCAGCCTGGCGTGCTCGCTGGGACGCGCGTGGCTCTAGTCACGTGAGATGGTCAGCAGGAGCGTCCGAGGTTGGGAAGAAATAACCTGAAGCCTGGAGACGCGATGGGGGCGCTGGCCGTGCTCGCGCTGCTGCTGGCCGGGCTTTGGGGGGGCGCCCGGTCCGGCCGGAGCTGTCCGGACCTGATCGTGGACACGTGCCACTGCGCGACCGAGCGCTCCAAGGAGCCGAGCCGCCACGCCGCGCGCGTCAAGGTGCTGTGTGAGGACGCGGACCTGCAGGACACGCTCGAGCCCGCGCTGCTGCCCAACACCACCCTCACACTGTGAGTACCCCGCTCAACACACGGGTGGGCGAGTGGAGAATGAATGAATGGAGCAGGCAAAGAAAGATTTAGGCTCATTAACATAAGTAGGAGCCATATTTATTGGAAACGATCAACTTTGACGCAACGCAGCACGTGCGTACGTTATTATTACTTTTTACACATGAGCTTAGATCTGTAACAACTTTCTTTCTTGCGTTCTGCTGTCCTTGTATTTCTCTTTCTCTTTCTTACTTGCCATCTTTTCTTTTTATTCTTTATTTCCTTCTTGCCATCTTTTTGTCTTTTTATTTTTCTTTTCTCTCTTTTTTGCCATCTTGCCTTTTTCTTTTCTTTCTTTCTTTCTTTGTCTTCTACAGTTTTTGTATTTTTTCTGTCTTTTTTTTCTTTCTTGCATTATTTTGTCATTGTCTGTCTGTCTGTCTGCCTGCCTGCCTGCCTGCCCGCCTGTCTGTCTGTCTGTCTTTCTTTCTTTCATGCCTTTTACTGTTTAGTATTTTTCCCTTTCTTGTCTTCTACTTTTCATATATTTTTCTTTCTTTCTTTCCAGTGTTTTTCTTATTTGTCTTATGTTCTTTCTTTTTCTTACTTCTGTCTTTCTTTTTCTTACTTCTGTCTTTCTTTTTGCTATCTTGTCTTTTTCTTTCTTTCTTTCATTTTTTCTTTCTTTCTTTCATTTTTTCTTTCTTTCTTTCATTTTTTCTTTCTTTCTTTCTTCTGCCTTTTTAATTTCTCTTCATTCCATATAGTTCTGTACCTTACACAGTATTACAATTAACAATCACTTTTTAACACTTTAACTAAATAAATGGTCAGGGTTTCTGCATTAAAATGTGCGATTCTGTTTTTTGTAGTTTACTTTAACACTTCTTTCCACTTGTTTGCTCTCTTTTGTGTCATCCTTCATGCACTTCATGCATCTGTGAACTTTCTGACTGTATAAATGCTTTAGTTCAGTACTTTGCTATTTCAGGTGCAGACAAATAAAAGAATAATGAATAAATAAACAGCTGATTAGTTTGACATTAATATGCTGTTCCTATGGACTGCATGAATGGCCTAAACCTAGATACAGAAGATGCACTGGCTGAGAAATAAATCCAGCCAAGACATGGCAGTTGATATCAAATTAAGACCTTTAAATGGACCATAATCAGTATAAACAAAATGACTTCGCTCCTTTAGGTACAATATTAAACATGCATTACGGCTAATCTCATGCTTAGTCTGTACATTTCCCGCTGAGGGGGTATCATGAAATTTTAATTTGCTGAAGTTTTTCTGTCTTTTTCGCTGTCGGGGAAGTGAATTGACTTCATTGGACTGTACTGTTTCGTACTCATTTTGTATCCTATTACATGCTGAAGACACATATCGGATGAACTGATTAGTTTATCTCCCGAGCAGAATCTCACTCAGAGGAGTTTGAGTGTAACTGCTCTGTTAAAGGCCTGTTTTCTGACAACCGTAAGTGATAAAATTACATAGAAGTCAATAACAATACTGCTGAATCATTTGTCAGTTTGCTAAAATCTAAATATCTATCTGTCTGTCTGTCTTCCATGTCTATCAGTCTATCTGGCTATCTGTCTAACTGTCTATCTATCTATCCATCTATCTATCTATCTATCTATCTATCTATCTATCTATCTATCTATCTATCTATCTATCTGTCTATCTGTCTATCTGTCTGTCTGTCTGTCTCTATCTATCTATCTATCTATCTATCTATCTATCTGTCCATTTATCTATTCTTTCTTGCATTCTACTGTCTTTTTCTTTCTTTCTTTCTTTCTTTCTTTCTTTCTTTCTTTCTATTTCCCGGCACCCATGAGTGGCAAAATAACAATACTGTTGAGTCTGTTTATATAAATAAATATACAGAAGGGACATATTTTGCCTTTTCTGTCTCGCATTGGGGTCAACATGGTTGCATCAGTGAAATGCCAGTGCCCATGCACTGTTTGGGCTACGTCCTTATCACAGATGAACTGAAATCACAGTTTTCTCTTTTGGTAATTATTGGTGCAAGTGTTATTTGTGAGTGTACACTGGCACCCTACTGAGAAATATATATTCTTGATGAGTGCTTGGTGCTCTGACGGATCACTCAGTCTGAATGCAGAACACACTGCATTCATTTGAATTTGAATAATATGCAGTGTACCTCTGAATTCGTGGTGAAATATTTATGGTTGCGGCTGCAGAAATGATTAAAAAGCCAGTCCTTTTTAGAGACAGCTTTAACATGTGAATGGTTAAAATCCATTGATGCATAGCACTGCAGTGTAATTTTGTCATTCCTATAGAAATGTTTGTACATAGTGATGGAGTGGATGTGCTGAAAGTGTAATATGCGCTTTGTCTTCTCACCAGTTGTACTTGCTGTTAGCAAATCATGCTTTTACAGAGTGTAAAAAGGACTGAGTGGACAGATATTTTCTCATGTGGCTTATTGCTGTGTTATAATTGTTTTTTAAGGCTAGATCTTTGGGTAGAACAATCACATATATGTGATTATGTGGGGTGGTGGTGGCTTAGTGGGTAGTGGGATACTTTTCTGGACCAAGAGGTCATGGGTTCGAATCCTACGTTCAGCACACCACCACTGGGTTGCTCCAGGTTGCTCCAGGGAGACTGCCCCCTGTAGTTAAGGAATGGAAGTCGCTTTGGAGAAAAGCATCTGCTAAATGCTGTAAATGTAATGTAAATTAGAACATCTGAAAACGGAATTATTTTGACACAAGAGTTACCCTCAGAAGTTGTGAAAAACTTGAAGGCCAGAGGAATAAATCCACTTTCCAGGGCATGGCATTGTTTTAAAGAACTCACTCCTTTAAGGGTTAATAATGGCCTGCCAGTCAATGGCACTGTTGGAAATTGCATGCAGTCCTCTATTTATTTTTTTTAATATAAGAGCAATGAGACCTGGTATTTAGTATTGGGGGTATGTGACGGTAAATGTAATATCATATTCAGGCCCTCCTGTGTCTGTATCTGTTCTTCACACTGCTGGCCAGCATCCTGATGCTGTGTTTTGGTCCTGGCTAGCCAGGAAATCGTGTTCCTGCACTAGGAAGTGAGACCTTTTATCATACTGAAGTGGCCTCCCTCGTCTCACTTTTGTTTCTGCTCACTAGAAAAATAAATAGCTCTGAGAGGGAAATGTGCACATGGCCGAGGGTGAGCCAGCTGAAGTGTGCAGTCCTCTGGGTGCGAGCTAATGCCTCCCCCTGGTCTCCTTTATTCTCTTTTCCATTGCCCTAAACCCTGGAGTAAAGCTCTATGCTTGTTAGCATGCTGGCATTATTACTCCTCTGAGCCCTGGGAGCAGGAAGCACCCTTTTGTAAGGCCAAAAGACTGAAGAGGCAATCTTCTCTGATTTATTGGAAAGGACAGAATGATACAGTTAGCCTAAGTATAATGAAAAGGCACTGGTTTATACACATTGACATTTGTCTTTGGGACTTTGAGAAGACTCAGGGCTATTTTGCTTCTTTTGAGGTTTCAGTGTACAGCATGAATACTTATGTCACTACTGTAATGCGCAATATTATTACTTATGTCACTGTTATGTGCAGTGATGCACTCAGTATATCTTACTGACAACAGCATTTTGCTTTCAGGGTATTTTCTGGAGAATTTTATTTTGATTTTATATAATATTTTATAATGTTCTTGTCTTTGTGTCTATGCAGTCATTGCATAAGCAATTTCTTCTGGGATCTATAAAGTTCTGATACAGATGTTGGACTGATCTAGGTTGATGCTGGAACATTTACATCTCTTATTTCTGAAACACGCATTGCCTGTCTTGGGGCACATCTTATCAGATCCATGACTTTTCCAGTCTTAGAGAATGGTGCAGGCCTGATGTCTCCAGATGTCTCCAGTCTAAGCTGTAGAGGACAGACAGATCCATGAACTGGTCAGGACTGCGTGTCAACACCAAGCCAGATCTAGTTCAGTGCAGCTACTGCTGAAGACAAGAGTGTGAAGGTGAATGGTTACTGACAGCTGCTCCAGCACCAGAGACGCCATATCAAGTGCAGAGTGAGAAAAAGGCTTTACAGAGCCTGCGTCTCTCATGCAGTTAAGTAAATGCGTCTTGTGGAAAGGATCTGTCTACACTTTGGCAGTTTTTGTGCACAGAACCACGCCTTACTTCCATAATTGATAATATGAACTAGGCGATGTTTTAGTTCCCTCTGGTTTTAGATTGAGCAGCTGCTTGGATTTCTGCCTCCTCTTGACCCGCCATATGTGGAAATTACACTGCACTTTACAGTTGACTGGCTTCATTGGTATCTCTGGCGCGTTTTATGAGAAATTTATTTTGGATAAGTTCACAAAGTTTGAATGAATCTGTGGTTTCCCCACTGGCACCATAAGCGTGCCACCAGTAAGGCTGTGTAACCTCTAACAGAATCTTTCAGCCTCTTTATGCAAGCCACAGTCGTGAGATCAAAAGATCTGAGAACCACAGAGCCCACCAGAGCTCCAGCATTTCCCAAAGTCAGTGGTTTCCAAAAACAAAAGTGTGTGTCGTTTTCAAGTCCCTGACTGCGCTCGGAGGTGTTAACGTATTCCAAGGCTCTTTCACTGTTTACATTTCTCACTCTGACTTGAATATTAAAAATATTGAAACTAGCCCCCACTGATGCAGTTTCTGCTTCTGACGTGAGCATGGTCAGATTAGGCTGCTGCCGCTGCTTTAGCCGCTAATTTGTTTGGCGTTCTTCTCGGTATGATTGGCAGTAATCGCAGCGCTTAGGCAGAGGCCTTTCTCTTTCTTGTTTTAAGTGTCAGTCAATATTAATACTGGTCTACTTGAGACCTGGAACCTGACGCAGTTATGATTAAGAGCGTCTGGAAAGGGACACTCAAGATCTCATCACTGAATTCATGCAGAGATGCCAGCATTTTTAATAAGATCTTTTTAACCTACAGTCTTAAGCATCTGCGAAAATATTAAAAAACTGGTTAGATGAACTGCAAGTGTTTTTTCTAATGCTGGGCAACAGTAAAAATTTTAAATCGTGATTAATCACATGATTTTCTGTTATTAATCACTATTAATCGCATTGTTATACACAAATTTCAGTAATGAATTCAAAAGTACTGTATTGCACACTTTTATTTATAAATGACTGCTATATGTACAAAAGTGCAATAACATTTGGTTCGCAAGCACTTTAAACAAATAAGGAGCTTGTTACAGCAGTGTTCCCTTTAACACAGTTACACAGTTGCAGTTCAAATATTTCTGTAAATCTCAACTTAAACATGAATGCAATCAAATTAATTATAAAACCAAAGCCATTTGCCTCTGCCAGGGCATTCATGTTTTATCTAGTTTGCTTTAAAAAAAAAAAAGCAAGTTACTTTTAGAGTCCAGAGCCACAATCAGAACATTATAACAGGCATCTTCTGAGCAACAGTGTCCATCTGTACCAGCAGAAACATTTTTCTTTTATCAGGGAGCAGCAGAAACAGTCATGTCATGTTTATCAGTAGCAAGTGTCCCTGTTAGAGAAAACTTGCCCAGGCCTATTTTTTTCACATTAATATGACTAAATATACTATCTAAAACTATAGAGAATAAATACAAATAACATTATAAAGGGAGCATTTGGCTGACACTCTTATCCAGAGCTACTTACAATCATTAGTCAAAGACAGTCCCCCTGGAGACACTGAAGGTTAAGCATCTTGGACACAGAGGTAGAAAATGGGGGGGGGGGGGGGGGGGGGTTTTGAACCTACCCACTAGGCTACTACCACCCCCGTTCGTTAAAAGAAGTCAGGAGCAGCTGATGGAATTTCACAAACCCAAACAATGGCTGGAGACGTCGACGAGAAATCTGCAACCTAACCTGTGTTCTCCTCACCAGCTCACGCAACTTTTCTTTTACAAACAAAACAAATCTTGATATTTTTACTGCTGCATTTGTTTGCATTTATTCTAATGTTACCTTTGCTAGCTGAAAGACACTTCATCACACGCTAAGGTAAATGGCTTTAAATAATTTGCATAGGTGACTAAGACTTTGCAGTTTATAAGCCTGCTAGAAAGCTTGGACTATGCAACCTTTTCAAAGTCACAGACTTTTCCTCTTTTTCTGTTTTCTTCCGTCTCGTTTTACCTGATACTCTATTGTTTTTTGGCTTGTTTCCTCTCAGTTGTAGTGTGTAGCCTGTAGCAAACACTCTCCTGTGAACTGAGTGCTTCTGTATGAATATTTGACAGGCGGAGAGCAAGAGCTTTCCAGTGCGTGAAGGGCACAGGTTAACACACACACAGCAGCAGCCCCGCGGCTCTTAATGGAAAATGACAGGGCCAGAGGAGCCCTCAGTCCATAACCACACCATCTATGTCTCTCTTTCCTTTGCTCTCTTGGTTCCTCCTGACAGTGAAGGCAGACAACAGAGGGACTGTAGGAGGTGTGGTGGCGTAATCTCAGGAGCTGTGACTTCGGCTGTTGAAATGATATGCTACCTCAGGGCATGTTCTCTGGTCCTGAACATCAGCATGGCCTCGTCCCTCCGTGGAGAGGACCTGAGACAAGTGTGCGATGTCACTCAGTGGTCTCTGGAAGGCCAGCGAACCATGATAGCCATGGGCATTCGGTGTAAGCTCTAAGACTTTAGGTGTAATTCAGGCTTTTTAAACTCATGTCATGGAAAGTCATGGCCCCTGTCTTATTCTCCCGCACTTATTCTGATAATAAGAGTCAGGTCAAGTTCATTTGTACAGCTCATTATCCTACACAAAGGTCATTCAATGATCTTTACAAGAATAAAATAAAGTAAACGAGTAGGAGAAATGAAAGAAAGAGTAGGAGAAATAACAAAAACAAAGAATACATAAACATCAGTACAAGACTAAGTGCAACAGGAGTGCCCATATTTAAAAGAAACTGCAGTTTATCCCATGACTGCACTTATTCTGTGTCTGGGAATCTGGCTCTTAGTGTTTTATTTATAAATTTATTTAATTGTTGCAACTCAGATTTTTAGTTCAGTCTCATTTACATGAATACAAAAGTCTTCAAATGTTAATTAAATATTTAATCAAGTAAATAAATAAAATGTTAGTGGATAAATAATTCAACACATGGTTTCATTCAACATGTCCTGAAGGGAACTGTACTGTGAAATAAGGTAACAGCTCAACATTTATCTCCCTGACACCGAATTAAATATGCTTCAGATATGCTAATAGGGAAACGCTAGAGAAGCCTTGTTGTCAGATTGATTTACCTGTTGTTTTATCAAACCATGAGAAAGCATAGATGAAAACCAGCTGGATGAATAAGAGACATTTGAGAATATAGGAAAAACATTGTATCTAATTCTGCAACAACAATTAGTTATTATAAGTAGTATTAATCATAATATAAATTATAATAGGTAGAATTGTTCATAATATAGAATAGATATTTTTTTGTATTTTGTATTTCTATTAAGCCCATTCCCAAAAATGTAAAAATAATCATATATATGCGCATTTTCAAAAGAAAGTCACAAAGTGCTTTACATATAATGTTATCAGGATAATGTGCACAGTATACTTTGTACATCGATGTGTCGCACTTATATTGATCCAACTGTTCCCGGAGCAGCAGTGTTCAGCTGGAGCCGAGCCCATGCTTCCCTAAGTCAAGGCGAAGTTCTCAGACTGCTCTGCTGCCTCTACCCCACTTTCAGTTATGATAGATATGTGAGAGAGTATCATCCAGAAAGCACATCACACGCTGCGTAGACAAAACAAAAAGTTCCTTTGAGCCTCTCTCTCTGTATAATAAACGCACATATACATTCCCACACACACACACACACACACACACACACACACTCGCATGCGCTCACAGACATAGACACACGATATCAGAGGAGCTCATAAATCCCATTGTACCCTTCAGAAAACCCAAGAATGTGTCTGACGCGTTCAGCCGTCTAAAAATATTAAGAAAGGAAAATAGAGAGCCTGCCAAGGATCCGTTACCGTGCTGTTGTCCCTGCCTCCCTTTCTGTGAATAGAATAAATAGTGAGGTTATTTAAACTGTCATAAATCTGCTGGCCCACTGGCAGCTGTGGCCCTCAAGAGTGTGTTGTGCGCTCCAGCTTTCCTAAACATCGTAAAGCAGCTGAGTTAAAGCCCTGAGAGCGCGGCTTCTGTCTGTGGGGGTGAGCTTATGAGCGGGAGAACATGTCAACTCTGCCTGACCCCGCACCACTGAGAGGCCCCATACACGCACTGCGCTGATAATGTGTTGAAAGCTGCTAAGTCGGATGCGAGCGCCTGTGTGACAGGGTGTGTTCACAGACAGCAGAAATGGAAATTGATGATCCTGTGGCGACGACATGGTTTATGTGTTTCAGCCCAATTCCGAGCCACTGTACCAACACAGTAAGTGTTTGCCTTTCACTTCAGGATCAGGCGAACCGCAGGACAGCTTTATTCAGATGGCTCACACATATTCTGATGGCTCGCAGAACGTAATGTCATAGCGCTGCACGTTCCAAGCCAAGTGCAACAACCAGTTAGCGATCGTGTCAGGGTAGTCTAGGGAAAGAGTGGGAATTTAAAAAAAGCAGTCCTCTAGGGCCGGTGGCTAAAATAGCCACAAGTGCTGCTCTCCAGCATCCAACCAGATGGGCCACGCTACGTGGACCTGTTTCTCCTGTCTGCTGCTCCAAGCCTATTTGAGGCTCTCCTAATATCCATTTGAACTCCTGAGCTATGTCTGTTTCGTGTCCAAGATCAATGTTAGTCGATTTGAAATATGTTATTTTGGTTAGCCGTTCCAAGAAACCCGATATTACAGAATAACATGAGGTTTGGAGCCGAGGCTGGAAAGCGTCGGCCTGTCCGCTCGGGATGTTTGTAATAGTTCAAATTGTGATCTCTACCCTACCCGGTCCACATGACTGGTGTCTGCGGATGCTTTAAGTTGGGGTTATTTTCATTTCTGCTGCCTTTATAATAATGTGGCGCGGCAGGCTGAAGGTCTGAGCTGCAGCCAGCTTCGCGCTGGACAGTCAGAGTGAGCGCGGTTCAGGGCCCGTCTGGCTGTAGACCTCTGAGAGGTGAAAGGAGAGAGGAGAAGAGGAATCAGAGATAATGTAGACTGAGTGAACAATGTCTCTGAATTGAACTTCCACCCAGATGAGCCTGCAAAGAGGCTGCTACATGCTCCAAAACACACACACACACACACACACACACACACACACACACACACACACACACACACGGACTTAAAAGGGGCCCTCTCTATACTGACAAACTCCACGGCTACATACTGTATATGGGAATGTCTACGAGAGAGACTTTGTGTCTGTGTGTATGCATATGTGAGTGTCTTTCTTGCCCTGTTCACTCTTTCCTGATGGAAGTGATCAGAGAAACACAGAGAGCAATGACATAGACCATTTGCTCCGGCAGCCCTTGCGAGACAATATTTGATTTGTCCCCCTCTCTCTCTCTCCTTCTCCCTCGCTCTCTTTCTCACTCTCCCTCCGAAAGCTGCTTATCCTTAGAGAACATAATTGATATTGTAAATAGAAAGTTGGAAGGACACTCCAGTTTTTTTGGCCTGCGCTGTTTACATAATGTACAATTATGTTTTGCCTGCGATTTCCTGGACGTTGCACAGAGGCCTGGAAAAGGCATGAGGGGGTCGAGGAGCGGCTGAGTTTCCGCTGGCCAAACAGAGCCACGAACACAGCGCTGCACACACTCACACGCTTCAGTTTGCACAAACACACAGCCTCTGTTCCTGAAATGCTGCATGTGGCGAGGAAGCATGAGAGAGAGAGAGAGTGAGAGAGAGAGAGAGAGAGAACGAGAGAGAGAGGGAGAAAAATAATGGCAATTTAAGGAGAATGACAGTTTGTGGGGCCACTGACCAACTGTATACTGTTGAAGCCCTTATCAACCATGTGATTTTCCGTCACTGCGTATTGGAATCCAATACTGGGGTGTAAATCTCTTACCTTACAGTAAGCTTTGCTTACATTACGAATCTTCTGAAGTGGTAGCGTATCATGAAATCTCAGATTTGACCCTGCATCCATTTGATTGGATAACCTTCTCTTTTATGAAGAAATATTGTTGGGAAGCACAGTAGTCCAACATAGCCTAAACGTTCTGCTCTTGCAGAAGATAATAAATACATAATCAGATATCAGTCTAGGATATTAATCAAATCTGAACATCTCTCAGAGTTTTTTTTTTACGCTTATCTGCTGATACTGATATGATTTCCTTATAATTTTCAATTTTGTTTTGAATCACAGTTCTATCTATTCTAAAGAATATACTAAATACATTAATGTGGCTAAATAAACTATTAAGTTGGAATATAGACCAAAAAAAAAACAGCAACATTTTAAAATTTTAGTACGTACCGATTTATATCACATGAATATTAGAAGAGTGGAAGTGCTGCATTTTTTAATCAGTGCCTATGTTTTTCTACCCCTATTCAGTACATTATAGAACACAGAGTACCGCATACAGTCTGTATTTCTCCTTCCACTTAATGAATGTTGAATAGTTGCAAATTTATGCCATCTTTTTTCCAGCCTTGCTTGTTGAGGTTTTCCTCATTAAAGGCACTTCTGAGCTCACTGGCTGTAAATGAACAGGTTGTTTGTTTAGGAGTGTGTTACCTGAGGAGGCTCTGAATCATTAGGTTGCGACCGTAGAGAGAGCTGAGGATGAGGTGATGCCGGAAAAGGTGAGTCAAGCGGGGCTACTCTTGAGCCAGGACTCATTACAGTAACACACCAATGCCAGAGGGGCTGTGTGTGTGTGTGTGTGTGTGTGTGTGTGTGTGTATGTGTGTGTGTGTGTGTGTATATGTGTGTGTGTGTGTGTGT
>JBBPCX010000154.1:5011664-5036805 GCA_037974365.1 Hydrocynus forskahlii | reverse complement strand
TATATATATATGTATGTATATATATATATATATATATATATATATATATATATATGTGTATATTTGTGTATATACATCTCACCCACAAAACTATGCTGCAGAAACAGCTCCAAGGCCAACTCATTTACTTAGATCTCATTCAGTCAGCAGTAGTTTAGCACCACTCATTCCTGCTTTTGTCATCTGAATGATCTGCAGTACATGTAATACCGTACATTGTGACAAATGCATTGATCTGTGCGAATCTGTGTAGTTATGTTGACTTTCTGCACTTAGTTGGTTTGCTAAAAGAAGGAGTTCAGTCTGTTTTTTCTGTAATAAGCCACGAAGGCTATAAGCCTTCATTTGTGATGACACAATGCAATTGGACATCAAAGGACAAGACCAGCTCAAGTATATTATGCCATATTACAATATGCATAGTGACAGTTTCACAAGGTTAATAATGTATATAGAACTGTTATTATCCTGTAAGTACAAAATGATGTTGTTCTATAGTATTACACTGTGGCTATATTGCCATTTAATTTTCCTCAGACTTCCAGTCTTCTTGTGCTTATCTGGCAGTGGAACAATTTTCCCCACTGCCTTTGTCACCACTTCTACCTTGTAATTGAGCAGCACATCATTTGATTTGCAGCCAGTTTAAATTACATTTAAAGCACTGCAGCGCGGCCCTCCTGCCCCTGGCCACCGACTGGCTGTCTTGTGATGGGGATGCCAGATGTACCAGCTGCCAGTTTATTTGGGCCATTGATGGAGTCTGTGCTTGCGCCAGCCCATTGTTTGGAAAGTGCCAGGGCCAGCTGCTGGTGGCTCTGTCAGTTTGAACGGTGGGGGGCGTACAGCTGTGGGTGAGTGACGTGGTTTTCCAGAATGCAAATATTATTTCATCTGACTTAAGTCTGCTTGTATTGTGCTCTTTCACAGAGATAGTGTCTCAAAGCCATGCTTCATTATGTCAGCTCTGCTTTGTGGCTCTGCTTTGTGGCAAACAGATCAATACACTCAGCACAAATTCCTAAATGGATCTCAGATCACTGTCCTTGTTGTACACACTTATCCTCAGGTTCAAGAGAATGTCGAATTTGAGACTGTCAAAAATGTCAAATTTGAAAAGATATGTTTTGTAGTTATTAGTCAGATACCCTGAACAGGAATCAGTCACTGAAGTGAAAGAGTAAGACCTCATACAAAAAGTGTAAACACCCACTTTAGTACTACTACTATTACACTACTAATACTAAAAATAATAATTATTATTATGATGGAGGATTTGTTGTGGTGGTGTTTTATAAATCATTTGGGTAGCACTTTATAATAGCTACTCCATATTAAGTATTTATTAAACATTGGTTAAGTCTTAGTTAATACTTTGTTAATCATTTGTTAGTAATTATCTCTTAGTTATTTCTATCAGTTAATCATTAATAAACATATCTATTAATGTTTTGTGTGTGATGAATAAGTCCATCTTATGAATGTATTATTTTAACTTCAGAAATGCTTAAGAAATTATTTATTAACCATCTGTAAATAGCTTTACATGAGTACTATTCATCATTTATTATGCATTTGTTAATATCTTTGTTCAGAATTTATTAAACATTGTTTAACATTGTTTTATTATTACCGATTAGGCTTACGTCACTACCCTTCATGGATGCAATATTTGACAGACCTTCATTAAAAGTAGTTTGTGGATGAATAAATGTTTTACAAACACTTACCAAAAGTAGGATGCATGATTAATTCAAGAGTTATAACTGGATAGTTAAGCATATTTTGTTAACTCTTCTAAAGTGAGACTTGTAAATGCTTTACAAAACATTTACAAACTACTTGTTAACTACTTGTTACTTGTTAAAATAATACATTCATAAGATGGACTCATTCATCACACACAAAACATTAATAGATATTTTTATTAACAATTTACTGATGAGAAATAACTAAGAGATAATTACTAACAAGTGATTAACAAAGTATTAACTAAGACTCAATAAATGCTTAATAGGGAGTAGTTACTGTAAAGTGCTACCATAATTTGTATTTATTCGGTAGTCATATATACCCACAGCAAACTAATTTTACTTCATATACAGGAGGCTTCTGAGATCCAGCAGATGTGGGTTTTTTCTTTTTCAATTAGCTCCTTCTTTCAGGTGGCAAAACAAGACTTTATAATGAACCGTAGAGCAATAATAACAGTCAATATGAATAATAATTTAGTAAACCCTGACATCATGTTTCGCTGAAAAAATGAGAAAAAAAACACACATCCCATCTGACTTTTCTACTGCGTCGCTAGTGTTTCCTATTTGCTCATTTATGTCTTTACTTAATAGGAATTTATGTTTAACGTTTTTTTATGCCTAATATAATGTAATGCTTGATAGTAATTTGTGTCCTTAGTGAGAGGTGATTCTAGTCTTGCCACGCTGTAAATGTACAAGTGAATGTATCTGCATGTGATATAAGCTCCTGCAGTCAGCATCAGAAGTACACCCGCCGTCTTATAAGGCACATTAAAGACTTGACCAGAAGATTCTCCTCCTCTACTTAATGGATATTTGTCTATTGGGAGGAAATTAGAATGTGACCCAGGGCTTTTCATCTTCATCGTCCTGCAGGGCCACAGCATGACACATTTTAGTGCTTTCCTTGCTCTGACACACCTGCCTCAAGTAGTCACTTACATATCCAATTAAAATGGGTCTGGAGGAGAAAGAAAAAGCTAAGCTTTTGCCTGCTTACCTCATTTAACTCCGCAACTTAACCTATCCCAGAAAAGATGAGGCTACGTCTGAAGGAGTAGTTGATATACTGATGTTCTCGGTTAGTTATTGAGGGTACCAGTTTAATAAACTGGAGTTAGCCCTGTAATCTGGGAGTGCTGTTTTGTGATGACCCCCGGGGGGGATGGTTCTCCGAGCTGCCAGCAATAGGAGGCCAGCAGCTGAGGCAGCCTTCCGGCTCATTCAAAACCAACTCTTAAATTATGTCCTAATGCCTTCAATGACTTCATTAAATGCCGCAGCCTGCTGTTGTCAGTGACTTGCTGTAATGGAAGTGGTTGCCCATATGGACAGCTGGGTTGCTGTTTGGATCTTTTACAAAAACAGAAGTCTGATGGAGAGAGCTGAAAGGTACCCGCTGGGATCCGGGCTTGGTTCTGAGCGTGATAACGGGAATGTTTACCGATCATGCATCCAGAAGACATGTACTTGGAGTACTGCCAGTTTTGGGGGAGGAAAAAAAAAGCAGCTCAGATGATGACACCACAATCTTTGAAGCTCGAGAGCTCTGAAGAGCTCAGTTCCTCAAACAAACAAACAGAACTGGCAAACATTTCTCTATGACTAACTTCACAATCTTCCTGCAGTAGTTTGATACAGTAATTTACTAGATAATGGATGCATGTTCATTTTAGGTCAGTTGCTCCAATAATCATCTGCCCAGACATTCTGAACAGCAATGCTTTTTGGGAAAAAGGAAAAGAAAAAGAAGGCTTTCGCATTCATATTCTCACCCTGTGCTCCGACATCTGCAAGGGTGCAAGGGGAAATAGTTCACTTCACACAAGGGATGTATGTTCACAACAGTGTTGTTTATAATTGTTTATAGCTGCATGATCCATATTTATGTTTTAGAAGCCAATCAAGAATTGCTGAAAGAGTGCCACAGCTATCCCACCACTAGCTCTGAGACCGCCAACAAAGAGCCCATTGTGTGTTGTAGGGGCAGTGTACTGTTCTTGTCCTTGTTATTTGAAAGTATGTGATGTTGCCGTTCTAAAAACTGCCCAACTAGCTTAAGCAGTGACTAGTGGCATTAACTGTTACAAAACTGGCATCAGTCATAATGATGAGTAAAAGTAAAGTACAAAACACTACTTGAGTAGAAATACAGAAATAGCATCTGAAAAAAATTACTCAAGTAATGAGTACATTTTAGAAGACTTATTTTGTTGTTTTGTCGTTTTGGCTCAGTAGTCACATTTGTCACAGACACACACACACATATATGAATGCCAAAAAAACATATATATATATATATATATACATATACTGTATATCTATCTTAAAACATCCAGAATCAGCATAGGAAGTGAAGTTTTCTTCTTTTGTCCTCTAAAATAAAATGACTCAATATTCCCAACAATAATCCCCCCAACAATCAAGTCAAGTCCAGTCAAGTCAAATATGTCTATTGTCATCTCAGCCATATACACACACCACACAGTGAAACGAAACAACGTTCCTCCAGGACCATGGAGCTATGCAAGAAAAAACAGGAACAACATTAAACACTAAACTACAAAAGTGCAGACAGAAAAAAATACACAGAGTGAAAAGAGAGCAAGAGAGAGAGCGCAAGAAAAACTCAAGAGCAACAAAACAAAAATGCAAGTATAGAGACAGATAACAACAAAACATAGCTGTGCAAATAATGGCCAGACAGAGAATGTGCAGAATATTATAATGAAAGTATGCGACTTCCTAAAGGAAAAATATAATAAATATAATCATATAAATATAATAATAAAAAAAAGTATGTGACTTTCTGTGACTCCCACAGGGAGTCACACAGTCCATTAAAATTTGTGTGCAGTATTTCATTGCTCATCGTCTGGAACTCTCTGATGTATTTCCACCATTCAGGACCTTGACTTTAGACTCCTTCACCAGTGATAAGTGAGGTGCCATCCTGACTGAGTGGACTTCTTTCCTCTCTGGGACCACATCAGAATTCTTCGTGCTGCATCAGCCATTCCTCTCTGTCTGAGGGGGTCAGTCAGTGAGAGTCCCGGCTGAGGCGTTTGCTTGTTGCTTTGGCTCAGCTGGTGGCATTTATCTGTCCCCCTCATGGACCGGGTCTCCTTGAAAAGCAATTGATGAATGGTTTGGTGAATCCTCTGGAGAGATGCCAGTCTTGTTTATGAGACAGGCAATAATGTGAATAATGAATAATGGATGTACTGTAAGTGTAGGCTCTTTTGGGTATACACATCCAATATTACCAGAAGTCTTTGGCGTCCTGAAATACCACTTATGCAGTTAGTTGGGTAGTTAAATGAGTCACAGGTTAATTGTTAATTACGAGAAAGGAGACCACATAATGAGGTTGATTAAAGGTCTCAGTTTTAATGAGGACGAAGGTACCACTGTTTAGCTTAGCATACGATCCGATTGGCTGGGAAAATAACGTTTATACTTATATTTTTTTCCAAGATTATACTTTAGAAAACATGTGCACAGACCTCTTGCACTCAGACTCCAGCTCTCCACAGACTTCTCTCAGAGCAAATTAATCTCTCTACTTCCCTTCTGACACAGAAAACTGCATCAATCCTCTCATTCCCAGTCACAAAACACTAAAATGTGTCATTTGTATTTGTTTACCCTTGTGGCCTGCATACCAGAGTCTGACCTCTTTCCCCTGAAATGCTTTTGTGCAGATTCCCAAACATTTGAACTGTAACACGGACCAAAGCATTCCATTTTTAGGTCCGGTAAAACAAACGAGCGGTACTGCTGAGGAAAGCATGTATTTACCAGAAATGTCAGAAATGGGAGGCGAGTCCATTTGGCACAGACAGTGTACAAGCAGTAACAATAGGAAGAAGAGGAAGAAAGAGAAGAAGAAATTAAACATTAGCAACATAACATGCTACAGTGTGTTTCTGCAGAAGCTAAGTGAAATGAACCAGTTTGCACATACAAATTTTTTGGTCCTTTTTGTTCCTTGTCGTTTTTGGAGCTTGGCTGTTCCTCTTCTTACTTCAAAAACAGAAATAATATTTGGGCTCTTGGCATTATTAGGCACAAGCAAGAGTTATTTAGGTTTTGGTTATTCATTTTTGTTGAATGATGGGAAATTTTGAAGTAATTTTGAAGTGTGCTATGATGCGAAGCAGGCAGTGAACATGTTAGGGTCTTTGTTTTTCACTACATAAAGCTGATGCAGTGATCAAGAAATCATGAGAGAGTTCCATTTTAGGATTCAGACACTAAGAGAACAGTGGTTGACGAATGTAACAAAGCCCTAAAACTCGGAAAGAGACCCATTTCATCCTCAACCATTAGCCATTACTAGCATTATGTATAATTTTGAGCTTCTTAGAATGCGGAGTGCATCATTGTGATCCTGCAGTGAAACAACTAACAGCTACACATCTGCTGTTTAGTTTGAATCAGACATGATGAAGGCTAGAATATAAATTAGTGTGCCTAATCATATTTGTAGCTGTTATGGACCAGAATAAGTGGGTACTTATCTCACCAAACATATTTCATGTATGTGGGATTTTATTTATGCATGAGCGTAGCTCCAGTTTCCTATGTGATTCATAAACACACATCTCTTGAGAAGTCAGCTATGAAGTGTAGATGCTGAATATTCTTGTCATTAGAGAGTAAACAGTGCAGATATAAATGTGAACAGTTGCCTTCAGCTGTCTTACCATATATGTAGATTCTGAGAATCTGCTGAATGAAACTGGGAAGCCTCCCTGTTAGATTTCGCTCTATTGGCCACAGATCCTTTTGAATGAAGACTTCAGTGAGCTTAGCGATATTGGCATCAATCCTGGCAGCGGTATCGAGTGGATTGATTGTCCAAATCAGAGCCTGCTTGGCTGCAGTGACTCCCAAAAGGCTTTAGACATGATGTCTTAGGTATTGTCTCGCATTGTTTTCTACACAGAACAAACTCTTTTCTTGGATGTGCCGGAAATTAAAATTGTCAACAAAGGATTGTGTCAGATGGCGTTAGGATATTCAGTGATATGTGGAGTGTTCTGCATGTCACTGACTCAGCTGTTAAGCCTGAATTGGGGCATTTTGCCATGATGAATGGCAATATTTCACGGGTCATCGGCTGTTCCATAAATCTAGCTGAATGAAGTTCAAACCCTTCGGTGCGGGGACTAAAAACTCTTTGTGATGTCTGACCCATCTCTACAAGGAAATAGGAAGAGGAAGCCGTATTTCAGATAGAAGTGTCACCACAGACACCTAAATGACCCTTTAACAACAGCCACATTTCCTCACTGAGCTGAGAGCGGTGGCTAAAGTGTCTGGACATACACTATATGGACAAAAGTATTTATTATTGAAATCTGGGGGCTCCGTACTTCCAGTGAAGGACAATCTTAATGCTTCAGCAGACCAAGACATTCTGAACAACACCATGCATTCAACTTTGTGGACCCAGTTCAGCGAAGAACCTTTTCTATTCCAGCATGACTGTGTCCCAGTGCACAAAGCGAGCTCCATAAAGACGTGGTTGGGTGAGTTTGGTGTGGAAGAACTTGACTGGACCACACCGAGCCCTGACCTCAACCCCATGCAGCACCTTTGGGATGAACTGGAACGGAGATTGCGAAAGAGGCCTTCTCGTACAATATCAGTAACTAACCTCATAAATGCTCTACAGAATGAATGGGCACAAATTCCCACAGAAACTCCAAAGCTCCCACAGAGCTTCCAAGAAGAGTGGAGGCTGTTGTAGCAGTAACGGGAGACCAACTCCATATTAAAGTCTATGGATTTGGCTGTATCAATATAGTCCCTGTTGGTGTAATGGTCAGACATTCCCAATACCTTTGTCCATATAATTTATGTGTGTGTGTTTGTATGTGGATATGTTTTTCTCTTTCTCTCGCTCTTTCCCGCTCTTTGCTTTGCTCTGAATGGCAAAGAATCTTTTTTTTTTTGCCGTTCATTAGAACAATGAAAACTCTGCCTGTGCGTGGGAATACCCAGTGTTGTGACCTGAATGTTGCCTTAGATAACCATGTCTTACTCAACAAGCATCATTACCAGTAAATCAGCGTCACGGCACAACAAAAGCGCTCTCTTCTGCTGGTCTCTGCTTCTTTTGAACCTCACTGAAGTATTTGAATCTCCTGAAAGCGCTGTGGTATAGAAGACAGCAATTATAGAACTTTTCTTCAGATGGCTTCCAACAACAGTCGTTTTCTTGTGTGATGCTTGTTATTGCTCCGGAGGCTTTGGTGTCTAATTGTTTATTGAAATATCAGTCTAAAGAGACCAGGCTCGTTATCTCCATTTCACTTTATTCCCACATCTGTGACTGTCAGAAAAGAGTTCTCGCCATGATATGACAGGGCTGAGCGTACTCAGCTTTAGGCCTGACACAGCAGCCAGAATGACCTCTCAAAAATCTTTAACAGAAGTTTGCCTTGCTGTGCCGATCCCATCATAATTCATAACATGCTGTTTCATTTTATTACCATTCATAAGCTGGGAATCAGTGTTCAAACATTCAAAACTTTAGAGTTAGTGTTTTCAGCGTTATTCTACCAGATAGGTTGTAGACATGTAAAACATGACTGTCCCAGGAGATACATTTCTTCCATAATAAGCATATAATAATATTAAATGATAATATAATTCACCTCCAGAATGCCTTGCATTTAAAGTGTGATTAGGTATTAAGGCAAATACGGTTACTAAAGGTTAAGTAAATAGTATAAATAGATATTTACAGTATAACAATATTATAACTTGTCAAATTTTACCTGATTAAATAATTTATTGGATTTAGTGATAATGTGCGATTGTTCCTAAAATGACTGAAATGTTGAAGCCAAATCAACTGGTTTATGTCTTTAATTGTCAGTACAGAAAATTGAATCTATTATTATATCTGAAACAACTAAAATGTTCAGGCCTCGTCCACATGGACGTCTGAATCAGGCGTTTTTCTGGCGTTCGTGACGCCAGGTGAGTGCGGACTGAGCGCCGACCGTTTTTCTGCTCACTGGAGCAAATCCCAGTGTCCACACGGGCGTTTAGCCCCAGCGCTCGGTCGGCTGCGTGTTCGTGTGGTGTCAAAAAAACGTTGCATGCAACGTCTTCTTGGCGTCAATTTCTGCCGAAATCCTCTCCTGCCTACGGCGCCGTATCAGGAGGATTTTTAAAACGGTAATGTCGATTGTAAGTTTTGACAAATAATAAAACTTTATTTTCAATGTAGAACTACAATGTTTTTAATGTAGACTTCCAAATCAAGATGTCCAACATGTAAACAATCTGGAGAGAATAATTACTGCCCCCACAGGTGAATACACGAAACTACACATTGGGCTGCAGGCTGGGTTAAACAGTGTCAGACGAACGCCAGTGTAACGCCTCACTGAAGTCAATCAAGCGCAGATACAAAACGCAACAGAAACTCCTATGGAGTTCAGAGCGCATTAATTTATCCAAGATTCAAACATCCGTGTGGACGAGGCCTAAGAAACAAATGATTCCAGACCTGTGATGTGTATTTTAGACCGATGGATTACAGGCATGAGACGAATCCCCAGAAGGCCAGACGCCGTGGTCCAACCACACTCCATCCATGAAAATGCATCGCAATGATCCCAATTTCCTCACCACAAGTAAACACAAGAAGGCACTAACAAAATGTACAATCCAAAACCAAGAGTATATCTTTGTAGTAGTTTAGGAAGGTAAACAGACAGCTCTCTTTAAATGGTGCGACCTCATATGTCAAATAAATGAGGGCTCTGCAGAGTGGACACGGCTGTTTAAACTGGCCGTCCTGAATGAACCTTTGGGTGATTGACTCAACAGGCAGTGTTTTACAATGTTCATCTGCGTCACTAAACAAAGTGACCAAATTTACAAGTGCATCATGTAAGGATGGACAACAATGGCAAAAAGCAAGCTGTGCCCACAAGACCTATTTGAAATATCACTACTTATTTCGGATTTACTATTCTCTATTACATGCAATAACGGCCTCCACTATAACCACTATTTGTGTTACTACTAAATTGTTTAGCGGTAATTAAATTTTTTTATCTGTAATATTTATGTCCACCTCTCTTACTGACCACAGCATTTTGTGTATATAGCATAGTGTACAAGGAATTTTGCAGAGTCTCTTTGCAGTTTTTTTATTGACTTATTTTAACATTAGATTTATTTTGTTCTTCTCTTTGTGTCTCTGTCTGAATGTGCTGTTGTGACATAAGCAATCAATAAAGTTTTCTGATTCTGATTCTGATAAAAGAATAAAAAGAATAAAAACACTGAAATGCTCAGCAAAATGGATTTTGAGTCAGTTGGCGGTGTAAAATCTGTAACTGTATTGATTATGTATTGATGTACTGATGCTTTTATAGTATATTTATAGTAGATCAAAAAACATTGTGATTACCTAGTGCGTTGCTTTCTCTGCTCAGTTAGCTATAACGAATCATTCATCTCAAAGCGGCCGTTGGGTTATTTTATTTTACTGTATAGAAGAGTGCATGATTGTGGCACTAACTTGTGCATCCAATAGGCTGTAAGACTTTTACTTTTTCTGAATCCTCACCCCTGCTGGGGGCTCTACTGTGGTGTGGGTGGGTGGTCCTCTCACTGACCTCTCCTTTCAGGGGCTTTGAAAACTTCTCTCCAGTAGCAGCACAAGCTTGCATGCTCTCTCTGTGTCTCTCTCCGCTCGCTCACACGTACATATGCGCTTACTCTCCCTTTCTCTCTCACCTCGGCATGTTCCTCTGAGGAACCTCTGAGGCCTGGCTGTGCGAGCCTGACCATTAGGACATAACTCTCCACATTAGTGTCACAGTGGGAGCAGAGTTATGGAGCGGACTGTAAGTCAGTCCGAACGGGCACGCGCTTAGAGTTACACACGCATGCTGCGAGGACAGTTAATTGGGTGCTGCTGCTGGTGAAATATTAACTGCAACTGTTAAAGTTTGTCAGGAGTTTAGCACCAGGGGCCTAGATAGCACATAGCCTGGGTGAGGAGCGATTGTATGCGTCATACAGTTTAAAGGAAGAAACATTGTTCCTGTTTCTGACATTCGTTTAGATTTTTGCCAGCTGGAGGGTTCACTCTTACGCAGCTGCTACTGCATGTGGTGTTTAAATGTTTACAGCTGGTTTTCTGTGGGCTGGTGAATTGAATTTAATGCAAAATGAGCCGTGAGTGAGTGTGTGTGTGTGTGTGTGTGTGTGTGTGTGTGTGTTTATATATATATTGTGAAGTGAATAAAATGCATTTGATAGGGCAGCAACACTTTTTTTTTGTTGCAAAAACACATAAAATAGTGATTAATTTCAAATATTTCTAAATAAAAATTGAGGAGGGTACTGGTGGTAATTCAAATAAATGTACATATTTTTTTTTTAAATAAAACTATAAATATAGAGTATTTAGTATATGAAGTGAGGGGATTGTTTTACTTATACATGTAATATGTATATTATATATGTACTGCTACAGAATGTTCCATGTAAAGAATGACTGGATTTTCCATTGTTGTAGTACAATGTAATAAAAATGCTGACAATACTCACAAGGACAAATAAGTCAAACTTTTACCTCTTACTCTGATTTGACTGGCAAGGAGAGAAAAAGTGAATGTAGATAGTGCTAGCTTACACAACCTCAGTTCCAAGTTGTCTTGCTTTGGTCTTGGAGGCTGAAACCTGCTTACACACACATGCCTGGTATGAAAGATGGTGAACAGTAGAGAAAGCGGAAAGAGGTCGATGGAGGGATGGAGAAATGTAATGGTGCCGAACAGGTATGTTTCTTAACTCTAAACTGAATGGTTTAATATGAGACACACACCATTAAAAGCAGACAGCAGCCATTCATCAGGGTATAATGGCCCTTTCAAATGTTTTATGTTAAAGGCCCATATCCTATATTTTTCTTGTATATATTTTTCCCCCTGAGGTCTACTTATAATGTTTATGTACCAAAAAACAGCCATGTTTCATTTTTAAATTAGGCTTTAAGGGCGGCACAGTGCTGCAGTGGGTAGTGCTGTTGCCTCACAGCGAGAAGATCCTGGGTTTGATTTCTGGCTGAGGTTGCTTTCCATGTGTATGTACTCCCCATGTCAGTATCAAGACTTGCAGATACCAAAATGTCAGTGTGTTTGTATTTCTGCCCTGCAATGGACTGGGAACCTGTAAAGGGTGTTTCTCTTTCTCCTTATGAGTCTGGGACAGATTCCAACACCCATTATGACCCTGGTTAGCATAGATAATGGAAGGATGTGGCTTTAAGACTGATATACACTACTGTGCAAAAGTCTTTTCTTCATATTTTGCTTCCAAAGCGCCAGACATTCTTGTATTTTTAATGTAGTCTTGAGGATCAGTTCTCCAGGCTTCCTGAAGGACTTTCAAAGACTCTCATTTTCAGTCCAGTTTGTTAAGCCACACAGTGACCTATGATGTATGAATAATTCAAGCTTAACAAGGCCATCTAACTTAAGTCCTCAACCAGTGAAGAAACAGGAGCAGATGATTCCAGATGATCAGGCGGTGATCAATACACTGGTGGTGCTGAATGCTGAGTGGTTGGAACTCCTCTATATAGACACCTTGCCTCCTGTCACAGTAAAACGTTCATTTCCATTTCTTGCATTTAGTCTGCTCAGTACGGCAAAGATAAGACAGTCTGACAGACATAAAATAGTATTTTTGTCCCAACGAGGTGATTCAAAGAAAAAAATCTAAATAAATTAGGTGTTGCTTTAAACTTTTGCACAGTACTGCATGTAAAAGCCTCCTTAAAAAGCTGTTTATAACTTCAGTGTGAATGGGTGGGGCTAACCTGCCTAAGGCTGAATAAACAGATGTGTAAATGGGCTGATGTTTGTGACATCATTAAAACAGTGAATTCAGCACAGCAGTGTTGCTGCATACTGCATATAAACCACACTGGACTGGAGAGTGAATGTTATATTTTGAAACTTTAACAATGTTAATATATTACCTTAATCTTTGCTCCAGGCCAGATGTACAGAAACCTAGATTTAACGTTTGATTTACTAAGACTCAAATGCCAGTAAATCGAGTGGAATACGTAATTAACTGCACGTGTTGTATCTTCACACACCATTTAACTGAACCTGTCAAGTTTGGTACCTTTCCTCTAATCCATATGCAAGAATTAGAGAAGTGTGCTTGGCATCCGTGCATGTGGCCCCTAAACTGTGAACCTTTAGGTTAGTGTGCAGGTTTTGTATATAATAGAACATCAGGGGCAGAATGTGACCAATTTGCATCCAGCACTGGCACAAAAAGACTCACCATATCAGGCTTACGGTAAAAACATTACAGTTTTTCTTCATTCTGAAATACTGAAGACACTTTTTCAAAACTCTTCATACAGTTGCCATAACACGGGTTTATAAGGGCTAAACTGTGACTCATTCCTTATTGCTTTCAAACAAAATGCATTCAGTAACTAAATGCTTTAAAATGTATTTCTTTTCTCACCGCATTCAAAACTTCAAAATACACTCAAGACCATCTTGCACAGACATCGAAAACTATTAAAAATACATAAAAAACTGAACTACTGCAATTTGCTACATTACTATCAAGAACCTTTTAAAACGTAATGTAAAAATGTCATATAATAAAATTATATAATAAAATGTAAATAAATAAAACTGCAATGACACCAAACACAGCAGGTTTCCATTTGAGGTAAGCATCTAACCAGGTGTGTTCCTCTCAGCTGATCTCATCATCTCCTATATTAGAGACACTACCCTAAATGTATTGCTAGAGAGGACATCAGGTGTGATGTTGATAAGAACATGTGGCCAAATCCAGAGGCGGGAACTACACACCGTGTGTGTGTGTGTGTGTGTGTGTGTGTGTGTGTGTGTTTTTTGTTTTAAATATGTGAAGCATTTAATGAAAAATTACATGTATGTGTGTGTGTGTGTGTTTGTGACAAACAACTTTACTGTACAATTTGTAATGAAGGCCCTTAAAATATAATGAAACATGGTTTGCTCATTCCTGGATATTTTATAGAGTAAAAGGGTTTTTCTGTTTGGCAATATGGATTTTTGAAATATAGAATCAAAGTCACTTTAAAGATGTTTATTTAGTAGTGATTGTTCTTACTACATGTATGTACTGCTGTCTGCCATTTGTGTTTTAGGCTGTTATTTAGTGTGTCATTTGATGTTTTTCCATGAAGACATACTGAGCTCATGTATTGGTGGCTGATCTGCATTTTGGAGGAGAAGCTGAGTGTTGGGGAAGTGGTTAACTGTGTTTAGCCAAGCTGAGTTTTGGTATTGGAGATTGGGTGAAGACTTTTGAGAGAGTGACCTCAGTATTGCAAACTGTAAAAGACTGGAAGGAGACACACAAAAGAATAAATGAATGAGAATAAAAAAGGAATAAAAACTTAAAAACAAATATAACCTTAAGATGGGCCGGCGCCCTTATCCAGAGCTACTCACAATCATTAGTTACAGGGACAGTCCCCGTTGAGACACTGAGGGTTAAATGTCTTGCTCAAGGACACAGTGGTAGAAAGTGTGTGTGTGTGTGTGTGTGGGCTTTGAACCTGCAACTTTGTGTCATTGGGTTCACAGGCAAGTGTTTTATCCACTAGGCCACTATCACCCGAAACATGAAACTAAATAAAACTCTTGGCTTCGCTTGTCTCCACCAGACCCTTGTTGGATGCTGTAGTTAAGAGATGGAAGCCAGATGCTCCTCTTTGGTCAATGACTGATCGGTCAAAGCCTCTGAACAGAAGGAGCAGCTGCTTCTAGCATCCTTCTGCCTCTCAGTTTTATCTGAGGTTCTGCTCAAGCATCAGCGTCCTCAAGCAGCTGTGTGTTAGTTATGTCTTCTACACGCACACACACACACACATATACAGCTGCAGCTTCCCAAACCTTCATCACATTCCTGTCACTCCCCTCAGACAGACGCAGGAAATGCAAGGACACAATTTCAGGAAGTTTGCTTTGGCCCTGGAGGAAAACTCTGAGTCAAGTTCTGAAATCACTGAGCGTATTTTTAGTGCCGTCGGGTGTGTGGGGAGCGAAGGGAAGGCCCTGAGGGAAGACTGGTGACTGAGGTTCAGAGATGGTCAGATCTGAGGTCAGATTCTGATCTGAGGTCATCATTGTATGGCGTTCCACTTCCATAGTCCAGCGCATCCGCAGACAGAGCAGCTCAGCCCACCGGGCCCAGTTTATGAAGTGTGGGCACAAACGCGACACCCCGAATGCCCAGTGGAGCCTGGATTTTTCACAATGTGCCTCTAGACACAGCACAGACACAGAGAGAGGACTGGAGCGTAAAGAGCATTAGAGTCTTCTTTGTGGTCTGCATCAGTTTATCAAAGCGTATGTGTGTTGTATATTATTGCCTATTCCTTCTGAAGGGTAAACTCTTATGTGGAGCAGTAATTGGTTCCCTCATGCAGCTCCTAAACTCGCAGCGATGTGAGGATTAAACTTTGCGAGTGTGCGTGTGTGTGTATTTGTGTCTGCACATTGGTTCTCAGTAGTTTGTGTGCATCTCTCTCTCTCTTTCTCTCTCTCTGTAGGGATCTGAGGAGTAATTTGATTAGTACAGTGGAGCCTGGAGCGTTCCGTGGACTCGCCATGCTGAAGAGGCTGTGAGTATGAGAAAGCACAGCCACTGAACTGTGCTCGCTTAGAGATGCTCTTGTCTCTGTTCTCCTCTGCAGAATTAAAAACATTAAGGTCTTTTTTGCACTTCTGAGTCAGAGGTTGGTTAACCATTGATTTAACAACTTGTTAAAACTGTTTTAATATGGGTGAAAAAATATCTTATTTTATCATAACATAACCATTAAACTATTAAATATGTTCTAAAACGTATAGCTTATAGTGGTGAGCATAAAATATCACATGTAATAGTGGTGAGTGCTTAGTATATTAGGTTTTAAAAATATACTGATACCTACATATCAGGTTTTTTTTTTTACCATGTATATTTTTTTATCATGGATTAAACCAACTGTGTAACTAATGGGTTACTAAAATGTATGTCTGTCTCAGTCCCTGAGATGGTGCTATTTCCTTCTGTTCATGCTAGTGTTTTGCCAGTGGAGTTTTTTAGGAACGATCGGGTAGAGTAGTGGATAACACATTCACCCCACATGCAGGAGAACTCACTTTAATGCCTCTGTTCTAACAAACTTCACTATACTATTTTAATAAGAGACATTAAATGATAGTTAATTGTATTTTTCCGGATAGAAGCATGTGTTAAATACTTGAGATTAAAGTCTCTTTTGAATGTTGATTTGAATATTTTGTAATTATTTTGCTAATTTAAAACTGTGTGAGGAAGGAAATGAAGTTTTATTATACTTTATTAAACTTTATTATTATTTCTTTAGATGTTTTTCTATAATAATTTGCGGTTCCATTATACTGCTATAACTTTCCCTAAATATTGAAATAGAATCACAGCATTTCCCCTCATACTAGTTACATTCATGTCATAATAAAATATCTCCACTTGTATTTAAAAATAGTGTAGAAATGTTTGGAATTCACACTTTTGGCAGAATTTCTATGAGTGGGATCTTTTTAACACAGAATTACACCCTTCTTTTGTTTTTGCAGGGAGTATCTGCTACGCATTATTAAAAACTTTTTGAGCAATTTGTGCAAAAGTGTAACAAGAAAAAGAATCTGTTCTACCAGAGATGGGGAAGTACTGCATGGCAGAGTCAGTTTGGAGGAAGCTTTGAGGACTGAAAAATACTTTTTGCTGTAAGAACAAAAGTGACAATTTTAGGAGATGAGCGGTGTGAGATGAGGCGCTGGTGGAGGCAGTGCATGAAGGTGCGCGGGACGCCCCGCTGCTTGATGTGGCAGTGATGGCACACAAGCGTTTGATAACCGAGAAGAGACACGCTTTGAGGTCATGACGACTGCTTAAGATCTGTGTACTCAAAGAACACTCACAAATGCAGTCCCACACTGGCGAGAGAGAGAGAGGGAGAGACAGAGAAAGACCATCAAGTTCCATTTTTTCATGCCACTTGAAGTCTGAAAATGAGAAACATAAAATAGATCCTCAGCCTCATACTGAAGTGCACACACTTGGAAACAGGAACCCCCATGCAAAGTGTCAGACTGTTTTACGCTCTCGCCAGCTCTCCCTCTCTATCTTAATTACACTTAGAAGGCCAAGAGTCAGTGGAAGGTGTGTGTGGTTGGTTAAATGTAGTGCTGATTAGGGGCTTTTAGCCTGCTGATTGTGGAAGCATGTGCCAGGTCCTGGCTGCTGCCACTGCGCTAATGCAGAACGCCAGTTCCCGAATGCTGTCTAGTGCTAATTTAAGAGTGCCAGGTCCCGGATGGTGCTTGGTGCTAATTTAAGAGCTCCCAACTGGTGATTACAGCAAAGGGGCTGAGCCTCTCCCTCTGCTCAGCTTCTGGCCATATCTTTAATTACAAAGGGCAAAGGCACAGTGCCATAGCCACAGAGCACACTCACTCACTCACACACACACACACACACACACACACACACACACACACACATTCGCATCAACAAAAGTGTGCTTGCCCTTTTAAACCCATGTACTCTCAGAGTACCATTCTACAGCTCCTAGACAGCTGTAGCTCAGCACCGTTTGGTGATTTTGCTGTTCATACATGCAGTACCTGCTAAACCTGGTAATTAACAGCAGCGTTGATTATAGTTGTGTATGCAAGAGTATAAATATGTTTTAATGTAATTAATTTTTCTATGTTGTGACTGTCAGACTGTAACAGTGTTGCTGCTATTTTGGCCAGGTCAACCTTGCAAAAGAGATCAACAATCTCAATCGGAAAAAATTGGTTAAATAAAGGTTAATAAATAAAAAAATAGTATGTTAGAGCAGAAAAAATCACCAAACGGTGCTGGATTCTGGCGGTCCATGACCAGAACTGATGACCCCTACTACACTCTATGGGCTCCATTCTGAGAAAATCTTGTTATGTATGTAAGATGCTGCTGCTGGCCTGAGGAAACTTATGTATGTATGGCTGTGTGTGCTAGGGGTTGTCCGGACATTTCAGATGCGGAAAGGTGTAGGTGACGCGGTGATAATTTAATCTGCTTTGGTCAGCACTATTGCTCCATAGGTGAGAAATCTTAAAAGCCAAAGTGTCCCAGTGGAATTGTGATAGAATGTTTGACTTGAGTAAATCACAGTCCACGCCATGAACTACCGAACGACGAGGGGGGCTCATGAACCCGGGCCTCACCTGTTTCTTTAATGCAGGCCAAAGAACTCTCCCTAGCCTGTGACTGTATAAAGTTCAGAACTACTTTATGGAGTATGTAGAACATTTATATATGTATGGTGTGTGAAGTTACTTAGAACTAGAGATGTTTGCGATGTGTGGAAAAAAACTCAACTTGCCCACACAGAGCCCTGACCTCAACCCCATCCAACACCTTTGGGATGAACTGGAACGGATGTTCTCTTCCAACATCAGTGCCTGACCTCATAATTGCTCTACAGAATATATAATATACATACATACAAAGAGCGTGGATGCAATACAAACTCAGCATGATGGTAATGGTAAATCAGAAATGAATAAACAATGTATGACCTACAGAACAAGATCTGAATGAATAAACATCCAAACACTTAACATGAATTTAAAAAGTCATTGGAAGCTTCTGTTTCCAATGGGTACGAGAATGTGACCATCTTTCAAATGTCCCTGTCCTTCTCATCATTGCCCTAAACAAAACAGTTGCAGTACCTAATACTTAATCCCCATCATGATAAAAATATTTGACTTCTTAAAATTTAAAAGCCAAATGTTTGGATGTCTTCCAAAGTTCACAGTTGAACTTCACACTCAAATACGCCATCAGTGAGTGCCTCCCTGCTTTGTTTTGAATTTGCTGGAGGGTGTATTTTGTCCTCTGGTTGGTTACCAAGTGATAACAACAAAGTATGTGGAAAAAATGGTTGCTGTCAGTGTGCACACACTGCATTCTAATGGGCTAGTTACATAGATGCATAGGATTTCACTCAATAGAGCATATGTTTTATATTAGTGTTGGAAAACTTAGTTTAGAATTTGAAGTTTGTTATAAAGGTAATTTTGGTGTAAACACAATATGCTGTGTGTGTCTTGGCAGTGACCTGATGTGTTTATAGTCCTTGTCTTCCTCTGGTTCACTACCGGGCATTGTTGACAGTTTAATGTGTCTTGTTCATGCTGTTAATCTCTCCTGTTTATTTTACTCTGTGTATTCTAGTGGTTCTTTTTTTTTTTTTTTTACCAGTTATTGCTGTCATGTGGTTTCCCAGTGCTCATTTCTCCAGGTGCTAATTATCTCCTTATGTTTAAGCAGACCCTTAAGTAAACAGAATCTGCACATGCCTCCTATCTCATCGCTTTCTAATCCAAGATTGCACTCCATTGATTTGCATTTGATCAGTCAAAGGTGGTTTTGATTCCAGGCCACAGTTATCAAATGTTCCATGGTTGATGTTCCACTCAACTCAACCGGCTAAATGAGTCTGAGGCTCATACAGGGCTCCAAATGGCGACTAAAATGGTCGCGAATGCGACTAGATTTTTTATTTTGCGACTACTTTTTACATTTCAGTCGCCAATGGCGATCGTCTCTCAAAACCATTAGAAATTAAAAGTACAAGAAATGTGACATCTCACAATGTGCAGATACGCTCAACCCAAGTCTGCCATTCCTATCATGTGATTAGTTGTCTTCTTCTTCTTCTTCTTCTTCTTCTTCTTCTTCTATTGTTTTTATTGCCGGCATCCAACTTGGTGCAATAACGCCACCAACTGACTTGGGTGTGGAGCATCAATGGGGAGTAGAGGCTTACAAACTTTAGACGTGTAAATACATATAATATAAAAAAAATAATAAATTAATTAATTAAAAAACGTGATTAGTTAAAGGAATTTCGGCTCTTTTTAATGAGTCGGATCATTTGGATCAGATCACTAAGACGATCCGGCTCCTTTGGCTCCCAAACGAATAGACAGACAGGGTAGACGCTGCAGTCCCGTGTTCCCAGCTGACACGATACGTCAGCGCGTGGCGAAATCATCATGTGAACTAATACAGGTACACGTGGTTTTCTGATGAAAACACAATAAGACTCCGTGACAAAAATACAAACACTTCATTGTCTACACATGGGCTTACGAAATAATTTTTGAAAACATTTCACTCATTCCTTTCTCTCTCTCTCACACACTATGTGGTTACTGTGTTATCACTATTGTGGCTCGGTATTAAATATATGCAGGACTGGATTTAAAATCCTTGGAACAGAACTGCCTTACACAGCTTTTTCCATGTATTGCCACTGTAAGAGTGTTTAGTCTTGGAGTGTGGTGCAGTCTTAGTTCGTGGAAGACCGACACAACTAAAGACGAGCATAAAATTATGGTTGTCAATTCCAAACTGTGGCCCGGACAAACTGACCAATCAAAGAAACACTGACTGCTCCGCTACTTTAACCACCTTGACTGTCCACTCAGAAGGAATTATTAAACCTCCACTGTGTTTAAATGACATCAAGCGGTAGTTTTGACCATAAGATGCTGGTTTAGCATCTGTTACCAAACTAGCACGGCACACATCATATGACAGCTTTCTCAAAATGTGCCGAATGACAAATCCTGGTAAGGCTGAACAATTGTTTTGATTATATTTGGCCATTATATAATCCCGTATTATAGTGCTTACGTTTAGCCAAAACGTTGTTTGGAGGCTGACTTGAACACGGGGATGTATAGCTTTGCTAGCTTAGCTAAGATTAAGATTTATAAACTGAGGATTTCTTAAGATCTAACAAAAATTTTAATAGTTAGTGCCTACGTTTAGCCAAAACGTTGTTTGGAGGCTGACTTGAACACAGGTATGCATAGTTTTGATAGTTTAGCATGGCTTAAGGTTTATAAAACGGGATTGTAAAATGGCCAAATATATTCAAAGCAATTGTTCAGCCTTACCTATGAAATGTAATCCCTCGAGATCTGGTTTGGAGCGTACAGCCCCAAGCAGAACATGCGTGTGGCATCGTTATCCACAAAGGTAAAGTCAAAGAACCGACTCGTTAACCAGCGACACATCTCTATCGAGAGCAGCATTGACATATTGAGTTTCGTTTGAAACGATTCGCACGCAGAGCAACCAATTGCAGGGCGCATTCTAAAATATAGGAAAAATAAACATTAACTACACGAGAAATAGTGTTTTACTCTGGCAACAATTTAGTCCATGTCGTGATTTCTTGTTTCGTTTTTAACGCATGGGGTAAGACTGGAGACAAAATGTGCTATGACAAAATATATTTTTTATTTATATCACATTTTGGCTCCTAAAAAATAATTTGGCTCCCAAATATTTTGTGTTTAGGAGCCAATGGCTCCTAAGGTTTTTATTTTGTCTGGAGCTCTGTCATATTATAAAAATGTTTGCAGGATTATTCATCACAATCATCAAAAAATACAAATGTTTGATATCATCATGCATTTAGCAAATGTATTAGGAGAAAAATGTAAATATGCACACACCCACACACTCTCATCTGAATCTGTACATGTTTGAGCGAATGCTAGGTCATGTTTACAAAGCATAAACCCCTCGCTTATCCACTGTGATGCTTTTAAAAGTTTAGTGTCAGCTAATTTATCTCAGTTCAAGAGCTGTCTGTGTGTTCCTATCTGTTCAGGGATCTGTCCAACAACCGGATTGGCTGCCTCTCTCCCGAGATGTTTCTTGACCTTGGCAATCTCTCTAAGCTGTGAGTAATGGACTAACTCTGCTCCTGTGTTGACCCACTCAAGCTTTGTATCACACACAAGGCTCTGTGATAATAATGTGGAGGTGGGCTGTACTTCGGCTTGTCTGCACTTAATAGGGATAGTTTGATAAGCTTTTTTGTGCGTGTTTTACAGAAATATATCAGGAAATATTTTCTCCACACTGCCTGAGGGACTGTTCGTGCACTTGAGTTCTCTGAGAGTTCTGTAAGAAGATGCAGCGTTACTTCTGCATACATACATAACCCATTACAAATGCATAAACTAATTATATCCACTCACCACGTTTTATTCCCGTGTGTGTGTGTGTATGGTTGTGTGTGTTTCATCAGGCACTTCAGTACCGATTACCTGTTTTGCGACTGCCAGATGGAGTGGTTGTGGCTGTGGACCCGAGCCAGATCCGTACGTGTGGGCAACGACACTGCGTGTGTGTATCCCACGCGTCTCCACGGCCTTGCGTTCCGCAGCCTCCGAGATAATCAGCTCATCTGTGGTAATACACCAAGCATGTGTGTTTCTGTGCATGTGGTTTTCAATGTTTGCTAATTCCAGGCTTCCAGGGCCACATGAGGGCACACATGCAAAGTACTGCGCATTACTCTTGCACTGGAGCTATGAGGATTATGGAAGTTGCCTCTCAACCTCCTGCTCTTCATTAAGGTGCTGTAGGCTTGTCGATGCAGCTTAGGATGCAATGTGGCTTACTGTGAGCTATAGAACTGAACAAAACTTCACTGCTACAGGCAGCCAGGGCTGATTTTCGCAAAGCAGCTGTATGGAGAACTGATCTTGGATAATATTCCTTGGTATTTATGAATCATTGTCACAAAAACTGATTCTAAGTTCAGCACTCCTTCACCTGAGATGTTGGAAACAGACCCTGTTGTTTAAAATGGCTGCCGTTTTATTCGTACTGTGTCCTAAAACACCACGTTAATGGAGAACTGGATGTGGTTCAGTGATGGTATAGGTTGAGACAAGTTTTGGGGGTGTATTTATGAAAAAGATTTTGGTTGATCAACTACATCTGTGAAAATGGTGTCAAATCTGAGATTTGAGACCAGTATATCAGAACTAAGGCACTACGGTAATTGGTTGGGTTGATAAGCTTCCATACTTTTTAGCTACGTTAGCCTTACAGCTCCTGTGCAGAAGTAACGAAACAAACTGGTCTTTGGCTGATTGAAAACATTTTGGCTAATTGAGAAAATCTGATGCTCCACCTATCACTGAAAGCTTTAGAGGCCTCACACACCTCACAAGGAGCCTGCTATGTAGAGTTGTAATTAGATGATGAGTTGAACTAAAGCATTCTCTGATTAGCTGAGCGAATTGAATCAGGTACATTAGAATATGTGCCAGGAAAGACCCTAACCCACGGAGTTCTGTAGTCCTCTGGGACTGGAGTCCATCACACTTGTTAAAACACACAGTAGCCTCGGTATGGGCTTGAGTGGCCTGTGTGTAATTGCTGGCTGTGTGTTTGTGTAGTAGCAGAGCTGGAATTAGCAGCAGGAATCCTGCCGTCTCTTTTCCAGCTCACTCCATCCATTACAGGATTAGAACAGTAATGTTCAGCCTCTTGTCCTGCACACTGTCTGGCCCCTCAGATCTGCTACAGCAACCACATACAAAACAGTATTTATGCTCCTGCCAAGCTCTCTCATACACAGCAGCCACTGCTACAAGTGCTATTGTAATGGTATTTTCAAGGTCATTATATCTATACGGGTTTACTATAGCGTTCTTCGCTGAGCTGCAAGTGTGCACAGGGCAGCTGAATGGGGGGGTATTTTGTGTATGGAAACATAACCTATTCTAACAGAAGCCTCCACAGCTGCTTCATTCCATTAGCTCTTAATACGGCATGCTGCTCCATAACTCGGTGCTTTATGAAGACTTTTATTACATAAGAGCAGCAGGCAAAAAAACACACACACACACATGCACAAGCAATGCACATGCACTCATGCAAAATGCACTCAGCCACAAGAACAGTCATTGTATAATACACTTCTGGCTTGTGACAGGAGGAGAAAGAGGTATATATCTCTTTTTCTCTCTCTCTTCATTCTTCTTCCCCTGGAGTGCAGTGATAAGACAACATGGGCCCGTATTTAAATTGTTACGCTCTCTCTCCATCCTTTATGGGTTCTGTACCGTATGGCGCAGGCTACTGTTTTCTGTCCGGATCATGAATATCAGGGCTACAAGATCATTCAAATATTCAGACAAACCTGTGTCACAGCTTTTAATGATTGCTTATATTGCTTATAATGACTAATTGATTCTGAAGTGGAGGTCTGTCCAATCCTTTGGCTGATACTGAATATACATTTACAGATAAATGAAAGCTCTGATTTTTGACTGTTACGTCTTTCTTTAACCCCTGCATCTGCAAGGGCTTCTATTTGGGCTCACCAAATAGAGGCCCTTGCAGATGCAGGGGTTAAAGAAGGACGTAACAGTCAAAAATCAAAGCTGCTTGATAAGGAGAAAGGCTATTGTGTTTCTTTTTATCTTATATTGAGCATCATTTTAGGCTGAAAATAAACACACTGTAAGGGTCCAAACAGTGAGGAACAAAGACACAAGAATTTTCATTTCAAAGTTGGGTTTTATTACCCCCAAAAAATACTGTAAACTAGGCCTATAAAAGACGTCAAACAAGCAAACTTATCTCAAAACAAGGCATTTAACATAACTTTAACTAAACAAAAATTACCTACTACAGTGAAACAAAGGGGAACAATTATAGTTGCTTGGCCAAACCAAAGAACACAAAAAGGGGTAAACAAAATACACATTACTTCCAACCCATACAAAACAAAAACACTTAAGGCCAACATCCCCCTCTGGCACATGGTGTGACGTGGTATGGCCTGATATGCAGGCCCTGAGATTTAGGTGTCCTCGGCCCTGAGCCACACCTTTGCCCAACCAGGAAGGGACCACCCCCAACGCTCAGCAAAGGTAACTCAAAGAACAAAGAAATACCTGGCTAATGACAAACCAAACATCTACAACCTTACAGTGCTACTATGTGTGCACTCCATATAAAAGCAAACGGTTAAAGCAAACAAACTATAAATCAAGTGAAGTGTCTAATGTGAATTATTTAAACATGATAGTATTAATGACTGTAAATGATATACTGTGCCACAAATTAACAACGTGTATAGATGGAATACGGGATAATACTCCCCTGTGTGGCTGTAGCCATTACACACACTTGATGCTCAGGTCTTGATGCTCAATTCTGATTTGTTGCCTATATCCGATTTTTTTTACCTTCTGTTTACACGTTTTTTTAATTGTGACCCATATCCGATTCGCTTGTTTACACTTGCTATAGCAAAGGGGTGTTGTTACACCACAGAGTAGCCAAGATGGACACACGCGAAATGTGCTTAATGCTAGCTCTGCGATATCTGCAAAATTCGCTAAATAACACCATGATTTTGAGGCGGAGAAGAAGGAAAAGGGCGATTATTGCAGCCTGCGCATCTG
>JBBPCX010000154.1:4993214-5008337 GCA_037974365.1 Hydrocynus forskahlii | reverse complement strand
TGTTTACACTGTCATGGAACAGATCTGATCTGTGTCACATATGAGCAAAAAATCGGAATTGGGTCACATTTAACTGATAGTGTAAACGAGGCCATAGATACAGAATACACCATGTGCTGCTGAGCTCTGGAGCTCTGTCTCATAGTCAGATTTGAGCTTGCCCAAAAAACTACTGCATTATTTGCAGAGACACGGAGTGTTGTCCAAGCATTACATTAGTGAAATTTCCACAGAAGGCCAAGTGGCGAGGCTTGAGCAGGTTGCAGCTGGCGCATGTGGTGTCTGGCATTAGGGGGAGCTTCATCTGTGTCAGTGCCATGGAGGCTGACAGTGGCTCAGTCAGTGGCATGCTGATGGGGTGAGAGTGGGACGCAAGGCTCATACTACTGAGTAGAACAGGGGCAGGGGCGTAATCTTCACGGCCAGGGCACAACACACACACACACAAACACACACACACAGCAGGGCCAGATGCTCTCTCTCTCTCTCTCTCACTCACTCTCTTTTTCTGCCTCAGTGAATTTATCTTTCACTCTTTCTCTCAAGCCAGATTGGCAGGTCAATTTGTTTAATGTGTTAACTGTGTCTGTTGACCCCACATAACCTGCTGACCACCTGCCTGACACAAACATACACACACACACGATTCACAGTACTGCCGTTCAGTCCAGCAGAGAAGTTAAGCAAATAACGATCATGTATGTTGCTGCTGTTAACCCTTTCAGGTCTGGAATAGGGCCTTTCTACTTTTGTATACTTTTTGTACATTACATTATTTTTTATTTAAAAATTGGATTACAAATGGAACTTAGATTCAGAATGTGTTTATATGTAATCAACATGTCTAGCACCAACAAGAGTGGTCCATGTGGTCCACTCTGACTCTGCTGTTTGTCCAGTCTCCGTATGAGAAGAATGTCTCTCTCACTCAGTGACGGGTAAAGCAAAAAAAGTGCTATCAAGCAATGAAAAATTTGTGGGCTGCTCTACCTGCAGCGTTAGTGACCAACACCTCATATAAAGTACATTTAGTATGTTAACAGTGGCACAGCAAAGCCCAATTGATCTGAAGTAACTTAAAAGCAGAGAGCTGAAAAGTGCTCATTTTGGAACCCATTCTAGAAGATGTCATGGTGTGTTCGGTCAAAGACAAGATGTCCCTGCAGAACAATCGCACTGCCAGCGGCACAGACAAGCTTAGATCATCCTGCATGCACATAGATTAATATATGCTGAGGCAGAGATACCCTCCCTACATTTCAATAAGGTGGATCAGTGGTGTCTTTGGCTCTTCACGTCTTTACGTTATGGTCAACTGTGGCTTCTTTCCTCCAGATGTGCTAACAGGACCCACAGATACCTTTGCAGTCGACTTTATCTTTGTTTACCACTTCTGCAAGTAAATACCTGTTTTTAAAAGCTTCCACAGCATGTGGGATAGCCCCTATATTCTTTGTAATGGACATGAATTAAACAGGAACATATAAAAAACCTCAGACATGTAAAAACTGATGACAGGGTGTGGAACAGGAGGAGACAAAGCTTCAAGAGTAGCGGTTGAGATGTCAGAATGGAATAAAGTCAGTACTTTCTGGAACCAAAATGGCATTCCATGACGTAATGCATTGGTCGTACTTGTGTTTGTGGTGGTCTTTCAGAAGCTCCTCTGGAGCTGCCCCTGCTGCAGATGATCCCGTCTCAAAGGCAGCTGGTGTTCCGGGGGGACCGACTGCCTCTGCAGTGCACTGCCTCCTACCTGGACCCCTCTGTCACACTCACCTGGAGCCATGAGCGGCAGCCTGTACGGACCCAGGAGGAGAGAGGGGTGTATGTGGAGGAAAGCATTATCCATGACTGCTGCCTCATCACCAGGTGAGAGAACATTCATTCAGCGTTTGTTGTAAATCTATATGTTGTTTGAAACACCTGTAAAATGTAGTGCAAGTACAGCCAACAACATTTTTCATCTTGCACTGCCTTCACCCCTCCCCTTATTTTCCTCCCCTTCCACATAGGATGTGATCCACCAGTCAGCTTTTTCTTTTTCACCCTGAAATAAATTGATGGTGACCCTCCTTCTCAATCCAGCCAAACAAGACAATTCAGATGATACAATGACATGAACATGGCTTGACCAAAGGGAAAATTACATATAAAACAAAAATATCAATTTAAATTCTTTAAACTGAAAAAAGGTAATAAATACAGAGATAACAAGAAATAAACAGAATTATAGCTAGATCCAACTAAAATAAAATGTAATAAGATGTAAGACAAATAAAAATGTACATTTGAAAAAGCATGAACCAAATCAGCTAAATGAGTAGCCGGCTGAGTGGAAGTGGTTAAAGATTTAAAAGGGACGAGTGTCACATTCGACTGGTGTCCTGTAATACGATGCATTGATTTGTTCATAGGATGAAATTAAACAGTACATGCTATATGTAAATGGACTCTGATTCTGCCTCATTTAAAACCAGTCAGGACTGAAACATTTATAACTTCAGTGTTAGTGGGTGGAGGCTGAATATGTGGACTGATTTAAATGTGTTGGTGTTCATGACATTATAAAAACACAACTTAGTTGCCTTGTATGGACCATACGGACTGAGAAATTAATTACACATTTGGACACCACAACAATGTTTACACTGTAGATCAAACTCTTATTTTAAAAGAGTGAGAAATTTCTGTTTTCCGTGATACAGGCCATTTAAGATGCAAATCCAGTTTTCCCCAGTGTGTGAAGAAAATCTGAAGGAGAATGAGTACAGTCACATGTGCTCACTAATGTGTCTGTCTTTAGTCTTGATTTATATGTCCACTTGCTAGTGGGTTTAAATCAATCGATGGCATGCGCATGCACAGACATGTAGAGAGCGACCTTCTTCTCTCGGCTTTGATTTACCTTTCATTATCATTGCCCTTGATATTGGTTGGGAAGGGCAGGACAGGAATGTTCTGGCTAAGTGCCAGCGGTGAGCTTCCCTGTTGGGGCTGGGCCGCTGTTCTGGAAGCGTTGTCTCATTGTTAGACGTGGCTAGCACACTAACAGGAACAGATGCCGCATGCTATGGCAGTAAATGCCTGGCGTCTGTTTATACACATTCTGCCAATCATCGTCCCTTCCTCATCCTCTCCCTGTTTCCCTCCACCGCTCGGCACAATGCATGGGTCCACACGTGCAGAAGGTTCATACACACAGCTTTCCTTTTGTGTGTCTGTGTGAGTGAGAGTGTGTGCGCATGTGTGAAATAGTGGCACTGGGCTGTTGATTAGTTTAACTGCCTCTCGCTTCAGAGTGAGTCTGGCCATAAATATTGATGGAGTACCGACAGAAATATGTTTCCTTGTGTCAACAAGCCTGGAACACTTTGCTCGCAGTTTTCGTAGAGCGCTCCGAAAGCTCCAGCCTTCATAAACCACCCAGGAGGATGCTCGTTTTTTCCACCGCTGCAGCCGTGCCCTCGTCACTGGGAGGCCTGCAGTCCCTTTACTGAGAGTGATGATGGCTGGATGACTGTGGGAAATCTCAGTGTCAAACAGGACATGCCGACTGACTCACACTTTGATCCCCAGGGCGCACAAATCCACTCCATCTCGCTTTCCTTCTCTTCACTGGCTGTGGTTCCTACACATTTTTGTTCCACAGCTCCTCACTTAAGTCATTTTCCTCGGTCTTGTTAGGAACATTGTGGTCGTTAGTTGTGTGTGTAATTAGATGTTCAAATTATGTAGCCTGGTTTTTGGGTCCGTATCATAGAAATCACGGCTTTTTTTTTTTAAAGACTGCTTTCAAAAAGTATTGTTTGCTCCCCAGTCAATAAAGTCACTATGTCAAAACTAAGCTGCACAAAAATGTCATTTTTTTAAGTCATTGTTTTTGTGATGTCACAAAATGCAACACATTTGCACTATCAAACGTTTTTTGCACAACAAAGATTTTTTTTACCACTTATCCATATATTTCACTAAACTGTAGGTTAACCTGCAGATTTTTATTCTTGTTAAGCACTGGAACGGGGAGGCGTGAACAACTATAAATGAAAATATGTGTAATTCTTTATAACGTGGCAGTAATCTGTAACAGTGCATGTCTGACATTCTATTAACTGGTTGTGTCGTGATGCAGGGTCAAATTCTAGACTGTCCTTTAACTTTAAATGCACCAACAGTTTTATCCCACTGGCTGTCACTTAATAGCTCATTTACAATTATAATTATAGTAGTCTACTTTTTGTAGGTCATTAGTGATGGGAAAAACATGGCATTCTGGCTATTAAAGAAGCTCAAATGATAAACATACTGTGAGTGTATTTGTTAGCAAAGAATAATGAGTGTATTTTAGTAAATATTAAGTAAATAACAAGCAAATGCAGAAATTCTCAATGTGGGCTAAAACTTTTGAATGGTAGTGTACGTATACCCGCTTATTCAGTCTATAGCAGTGTTACTCTGTCTATCCACACTTAAGTTAGAAGGAGTTTGGTCTGCTTTTTGAATGAGGTGTCCAATTAGGGAAGCCAATTAGAACACACTGTATGTCATTTATATGTGTCTGGCACAGTAAACACCCTGCTTATTTCTAAGGAATAAAGAGAGCTGGGTAAATCAACACTGAATTAACACTAAGAGTTTACAAGAAAAAAATGAGGGATATTGGTCTAACAAGACAAATATAAACTAGAAATTAACAATGAACAGCTTTACATCTTTATTCTGTGCAAGCCGTCTTAACACTTAGAGTTCTATGTATGGTTGGATGTGAAGTTCTAGAAAAAATCTCACACAAATAAGGATGCCAGAAAAGGCTCTTTGTGTGATGCTCTGAAAATTATGGACGGTTGACATATTTTTGTAAAGCAAGCATAAAGGAACTTTTCCAAGAACCTTTAAAAAAAAACATTCCGTAAAGGTTCCTGGAAGAGCCCTATAAACTGATAAAGAACTTTTACGCTTTGTGAAGGATGTTTACACATTTTAGCTTTCTTTTTATTCTAAATATGATTGTTTAGGGAACTAAAATGGTTCTTCTGTGGCATCTGAACCCTTTTTGGCATGTTTTTAAAGAGTGTATGTGGAGGTACTTTCATAAAATGTGATTTACATTCACAAATCTATGTGCAAAAATAATCAGACCCTTTGAAAGGTTTCTATAATGATGCTGTACTTTTTTGATTAGAATGCGAAAACTTTATTGATCCTGGAGGAAATTGCTTATGCTGTGACATGCAGAGCAACAAATTTATATTATCACTCAAAAGTTTTTAGCACACCACTTTTTTTTTTTTTTTTACCATTTGCCCATTCATTTCATAAACTATCGAGAATATTCCTGGTAAGCATTGGAAAAGTGGTTAGTAAACAACTTTAAATGTAAATATGTAAAATTGGTGGTAGAAACCTCAAAGAAAGTGTATTTTTTGCTCTTGGTTTCTCTGCGTTCAGCTGCTGCGTTTCAGTCATCTGCTCTTCCAGTGAACAGTGTGACTCACTTTCCTTCCTGCTGGAATGTGATGGATTTCTGGTCGTTCAAGTTCTGATTAGACCCTGCAATTAAACCCCTTCCACACACAGGCCGAGCAGGTCCATTTTCCGAGTGGGGCTCATACTGTAATGTTGTTCTTGGCAGCGGGGTGACCCCACGAGCAGCAGAGGGGCGTTTAGTACCGCTGTCCTTTCCAGCTCAGGCTAGCCAGACTGTCCGAACGGCCAACCAAAACACTGGGCTGCTTAATCATGACCCACACACACACACACACACACACACACACACACACTCACACTCGCATGCATGCACACTGGCTCCTGAACCTATGTCATAAACACAACTGTCATCAGAGACAGAGAGACTTGCTGAAGGGACTCCCTCCACTGCAGAGTGTGCATGATGTAAAAATACACCCTCCCCATTAAGTACTGCACTACCCAGCTATTAACCTGTCACTGGGTGTTGCAGGGTTTCGAAACAGCTCTTTCCATAATAGTTACTGGTAGCTTAAAAACTGTGTTTCACAGAGACCACTTTCAATTCAAGGATTTTGCGTGTGTGGTGTGAATGATGATTTTGAGTGTGAATGATCGGAGTTCAGAATAGCGGCGACTGCAGACGTTTAGTCCCGCCGATGCATTATTAACACATTTGGGTCTAATCAGAGACCCCAATCCACATACCTCATTTACAATTGGTGTCAAAAGGCATCCTGCTCAGCTTTGAGGCATGTGTGTTGAATTAGTAGATGCCACACACAGAAAGTTTATGTTCTCTTCTCGTGGCCCTATTCCCCATGGCTGCTGCAGCCCCGGAGCTGCGGACGGACTTGTAGTCCAGTCTGAGCTAACGGCTAATAGCCTGATGCATTGTGTGGCCTGGCCCCTGCTGAGTGATGAGGCTGGGCTGAAGAGCCAGTAACCGATGCTGGCTGAGAGAGCCGAGGACCGTGAATCATGCCTCATTACTCAGAGCTCTAGGAGCCTCCAGAGGTGCAGTCCACATCTCCACTAATCTCTCCATTTTTATTCATCCCGATCGCACATAGATAAAAAAAAAACCCTACATGCACACACACACAGGAGAAAAGCGAGACAGAAACAGAAAACACTACATTTTGTGTCTCGTGTTTTCTTTAGCCCTTAACCCATCTGTCGTTTATCTCTGTCTCTCTTTCTTTTCTGTCTATCTCTCTTAATCTGTCTCTGTCTACCTTTTTTCTCTCTCATCTTTCTCTCTCTTGTTTCTTTCTCATGTCTGTCCCTCTCCCCCGCATCCTTCTCACTCTCTTTCCCTCTCTCCCTCTCCTTTACTTTCTCTTTTTCTTTCATCTTTCTTGTTCCGTCTCACTTTCTGTCTCTCTGCCTGTCTCTCTCTCTCTTTCGATTTCTTTCTCTCTTTTCCGCCCCTCTCTCCCCATCTTTCTCTCCTCCTGTTTTTCCTCTATCTCTCTCTCTCTCTTTCTTTCTCTCTCCCTGTCTCTCACTCCCTTTTCCTCTCTTTCTCACTCTCTCTGTTTCTTTCTCTCTCTCTCTCACTCCCCTTTCCTCTCTCTCTCTCTCTCTGTCTCTCACTCCCCCTTTCCTCTCTCTCTCTCTCTGTCTCTCACTCCCCTTTCCTCTCTCTCTCTCTCTCTGTCTGTCACTCCCCTTTCCTCCCTCTCTCTCTCTCTCTCTCTCTGTCTCACACTCCCCTTTCCTCTCTCTCTCTCTCTCTATCTCTCTCTTCCTCTCTCTCTGTCTCTCACTCCCCTTTCCTCTCTCTCTCTCTCTCTCTCTCTCTCTGTCTCTCTCTCGCTCTCTGTCTCTCACTCCCCTTTCCTCTCTCTCTCTCTTTCATCTTCTTGCCTGATTGGTCTGTGTAATTAGGTTACCATGGAGACTGAAGTCTTAATTGGCTTGTTAGACTGTGGTTTGGCTGATTGTGGTGAGTGGGAAATGATGCTGTCCCTCTCTCACACAACTGGAGCAGAAGAGAGTGACGAGTACTGAAACAGAAGTGAGGGAATAGTGGGAGTGAAGAGCATCCAAAGACTGAGTGTATGAGTGTGTTTGTGTGTGTGTGTGTCAGGAACTTGAATGTGAGTGAGTGAGTGTAAAGGGAAAAAAAGAATATGCAAGACTAGATACACTACATAGTTTTATTGTTCTTAGATTAAACAGAAGAACAAAGTAACCTAATGCAGCCATGCTCGTCATTTCACTACACTGTTTAGAGACAAATGAGCACCAAAGAACCTATATGGTTCAAATGTACATATACATTTTTAAATGTAAAGTGACCATTCTGTCATACGTGAACACACCACAGCACACAGTGTGAACAGCATGAAATTCTTCCTCTGTATTTAAACCCATTCACCAAGTGTCCTCCATGAAGTGCACACTTAAGTGACATCAACAGCACATGGACATATGAAGCATAGCACTTATTAGCACACATTTGCCAGCATAATCAATTAATACATTGTTAATAAAAATGAATACAAATTAATCAATAAATGCAGCTTAGCATCTGAATATCACTGGATAGCAGGTATGACAAATGGTACAGGGCTTATGTAGTTGTGTTTGTTTCCACCACAGGGTTACATTTGTTCCGTTCACAAAGTCCATTCTTCCAGTCTTAACAGTTTTTCCAATGAAAGTGTTTCATTAACAAATTCAGGCCATTGATTTTCACTGACTTTCCAATGGAATGTTTATTCAGTGTTTCATACGCAAGTCATTGCTGTCAGCTGTCAAAGAATAATCTTGCAGACATGGGAGTGCTCTCTCTCCTTTCTCTTTGGAATGCTGTAAGGTCCTAGACTTTATCCTTGAACTTTTTTCCAACCCAGATTTTCTTATCTCATTCTCAAGAATGATTTAGACGAGTATCATTTTATAAAAAGCAGCAAAAGACAGTAATATACTTATTGTAGCATCTTATTACTCTTCTGATCACACATCTAATGGACATATTAAGATCTTCTTAATAGCATTAGTTCAAATATGCAGGGTCTAGGTGAAGACTGCTGATAGTTTCTAATATCTTAAACCAAATCTTTTTCTATATGTTGTCATATTCTAAGGGAATTCAGTGGTTGCAGGGTTTTTTTTTTTGTTTGGTGTGAACCCTTTATTCATATATTCTTTTATTAAATAACCTAATTTTGCTCTGTTTTTTCTCAGCAGTACTGCAATATCAATTAGAGCATTTCCCCAGAGCATCATGGTGCAATGGTCATCATAAGGTGATGGAGTGAACAACACTTCTAAGACTTTCTATATATAATTAAGATTGAAGAGAATAATCAGACTTGGACATTTTGATTGTTGAACTTTGGCTGTCTGCACATTGCTCATATTCAAGGTTGCTTTCAGAAAATTGTACATACTTTCACACTGTAGTGACATTGTTGTTACACACAGCTAGTTGTCATTAATATTTAATTATGTTCTTTCAACAATCAGCATTTCTACATCAATCTTTTTGACACTCCAGATAGATTAATGTATGTGTGTGTGTGTGTGAGTGTGTGTGTATATATATATATATATATATATATATATAAAACAGGTCTGTGGCCTTGAGTGACTCACCTTATGAATAAAAGAGAGATGAGCGGAAGTAAGGGAGAAGAGAAGAAGAGAGCAGAGCAGATAAAAGTCCTGAATACTTTTTATTTATCCTGAAACCACTCCACAAAGCATTCAGCCTGCCATTGCCCACATCCACGTTCAGCTCTCCCTCTATTAAAGCATTCTCCTCACTGCCTGAGAGATGGCTCTGAGAGCCCCGCTCTGTCTGAGAGTGCAGGGTTTGCACGTGTGTGCCTGCATGCTTTTGTACTTACTTTTCTTGTGTGTTTACTTTGTGCTCTAGCATCAGAAGGTTCCATGTACTGAGGCTGTTGCACCAGTTTCAGGCACAAATGGGACACGTTGTACCCATGTGTGTATGAAACCAGTGCATGAGTTTAAACACTTAAACAGTTTATGGGTCGTGTGCTCGGTGAAACCCAGAATGTACTTTTCTGCCTCATGCATATGCATTGGATGGGGGATCATGCAAGAACGTGGGAAGATTGGGCAGAGATGTGAGTTTTGCAGCTAAGTACATGTTCCACTTGATTTACTGAAGTTTTGGTAACTCCCAGCAGGCACTTTTGTATCGATTTTCCTTCACTTTTTTAAAGCAGGTGCAAATTTGAATTTGAGTCACAGTTAGACAGAGGTATAACCCTTGAGCACGTGCTAAAAGAATGAATATCCCCCAGATTGAGACACCTCTGGAGGTTTTTTTCTTTCTGACAGGGTTTGATAGGTAGCTTTACAGGTTTGAAGAACAGATGTGGAATACTTAAGCACTGATGTACGTTGCTTTGGATGATAGCGTCTACTAAATATCCACAGCTTACCTGACCTTTCCTGACTGATCCATCGAAATTTGAAACCAAAACCTGATTCTATTCACACACACTGACCTGTTATCAAAGATACAGTTTCACTAAGTTCTAAGCTCAAAGACCTACTTGATTTGAAAATGCCTTGCTGGAATAAACTGGCATTTTACTTCTCTGTAATGTGTTCAGAGTGTTTATTGTATCCAAAAGAGAAAAGCTTCCATTCTTCAGTTGTTAGCCTCCTGGATCTACAGTTTTTTCACTCGCAGAGACACTTCTGTGAATGTAGCAAGAGGAAAAATCTGCTGTGACCTTTCCACCAGCCCAACACACTCCTCTCATCTTCCATGCTTTCTCTGAGGGGCACAGTCACCCACTCCGCAAACCCTGGAGCTGTGGAGAACGTGGCTAACGTTACAGGATAAAAGAGAGGAAAAAAGAACACTACATGCAACAGAAGGACAGAGGGGGAGAGAAAGTACAAGAGAAATGAAAGAGAAAATGTTTGAGTGTGCAAAATACAATTTACAAAAGCCACTCATTAGAAAACAAACTCACATTTGGCGTGAAACTCAATATTTTGTCGGGCCCTGTTTGGCTTGGGTCAAGAGATCGGAATAACACTGTTTAAACCAAGCAGAACTATCTCTGCGATGCGGCGGTTTGTGCACCCAGTCCGTGTAATCATTCGAAAACCTTTGTTTTCTTAGCTGGAATGAAAGGTTTAATCAGCCCTGTAGAATGTTTTGGTGAGAGAGAACATTTATTAACACTGCTATCTCTTTGTCACTGAACTTTAATTTTCTTTCTTGCCTCGAGCTTGTTGATGACTCTATTATTCCTCTCTGTCTTTTAAACCGTGCACCTCATGAAATTCAGATGCATCGTGAGCGCGTATTGCAGTCGGGTTGAGTCTCATGCACACATCTGACCCGCATGTCTGTACTCATTAACTCTGTCTTTCAACAGACTGGAATTATTTGTGTCCTACTACTCTCCAAACACACTCATATTTATTAGTAGTTAGACTGCCTTAAACACTCCCTTCTTTACCTTCTTTCATTTTCCCATTCTTTCTCTCTATTCCTGTCCTGAGTCTCTCTCTCTTTCTTTCTCTTCCTCACTGCTTCTCTCTTTCTCTCTCACCCTCCCTTTCATTCTCTGCATCTTCTTTACTTTCTTTCTTTCTCCCTTTTTTACTTTCCCTCCCTTTCTCTCTCCCTCTCTCTTTCTCCATCTCTCTCCCTCTCTTTCTCTCCCTTCTCCTTCTCTTATTCCCCATATCTTCTTTACCGTCTTTTGTTTTCCAATTCTCTCTCTCTCTCTCTCTCCCTCCCTCTTTCCCTCTCTGTCTCTCTCTGAGGAAGTCTGAGAGGACTCTGATTAGGCTGTCCGCTGGGCTCGTGGTCAGACTGTTGCAATGCCGCTCTGTAAAATCCCAGGTTTTATCGTTAACGGCCTCATGAGCTTTATTATGTAAACAAATCGTTAAATATCAGCACAAGTGTATAAATGCTCCTAATGATGCCTTGGGGAGGCGTTGTGTGCAGTCAGCTCCACAATAGAGCAGTGTTGGTGTGAATTTAGGTCAGTGTGTGTGTGTGTGTGTGTGTGTGTGTGTGTGTGTGTGTGTGTGTGTGTCCTGTGGCTCTGTCAGCCTGGGTTGCTTCCATAGCCCTCCCATTAATGTTTGCTGTTCATTAGCTTGGACAGCCTTTAGAGAGTGCTCGCACTGACCGTGTTAACATCAGTAAAAATTTGATGTGGATATTGTTTTTGAAGCCAGGGGCCATTTCATAGGCTTTTTACAGACTGTCTCCTGCTTGTCCACAACCGAACTGGCTGCCAGCCACTGCGTGTTCCACCCTTTCTCTCTGCTTGTGACTCTCTCCGAGAAAGAACAAATGAATCAGGAAGATAAGAGAACGGCTCATATACAAGACTATTTGAGTGTAATGTTACTTACCCTACATTAGGAAAATCCGTCTACAACTAAGTAATATTAACCCTCAGCATAAAACATGCTAAAACATGGTCTCATACAAAAGTACTTCCTTACTCAGAGGATCAGTTTGTGTTGGTTGACAGTGGAGCTTCAGACATCACAAGAAGCTCAGTTTCATGATCATACATCATGTAGAATCTTTAAAAAAAAACAACATTATGATCTTTGGAGTGACTGTAGGGATGGGCAGAAGGGGCGGGTGTAAGTCATATACTGCTGACTGTTTTTGAAACACATTGCAGGCATATAGAAACTGTAAATAAACAAATTCAGCCTGGAACAGACTTACTTGTGTTTGTGAATGGTTGTACATATTTAAATTTTTTCATCTATTTTTTTTTTACCATATCTTATTATACTACAATGTGTGCAAGCGGAATATTAAGGCTTCGAATATTAGAGAAGAACACTGGTGGCGGTAGATAGATAGGAGGTGAAGTTTTGATAAACCTTGGTTTTGAGCACATTAGTAGCAGAGCTTCTGTTAGTTAGTTGTGAACCAGGATCTTTCAATTGCAGGGGCAACTCTCCAGCCACAGCAGCATCTTGAAGTGTGAGACAGAATAGATACTTCAGTTTTCTAAAGCCATTCTGCTTCACTCCATATTCAGCTGAAATCTGCTGGTGCCACAAACAAGGCTGAGCTGTGGAGATGCAGCCAGTGTCTTCTCAATCGCTATGACACAATCAGATGTTATTATGGAGAAAGAACATAAAAAAAATTGCCAGGCAAATCTGTTCTGAGCGCATAGGTTGGTTGACTTTCAATTTCTCCTCACAGCATGAGAGCTGGAGAACAAACACAAAATCATCAAGCCTGAGAGTCCCACTGTGAGAGCTGCTAACACTGTGTCCTGTAACCTACAGTAATTGTCTGGATGTGCTATGGTAAGATTCCTGCAAGATTCTTATAGGAAGTCCTGTAGAATTCCTATAGTTCTTTTTCATAAAGAAAAAAATGGAGGGGGGGGGGGGATTCTGGCCCACATGCATACCCTCGTGCACATTTGCTGCCTCATTTTCATTTGGTGGTTGATTTCCTACCCAATTTCCAATCCTATCTACAAAGTCCAGGCACATCCTTCATCGGCTAGCATTCATTCATTTTTTAATCTGAGAGAGAGAGAGAGAGAGAGAGAGAAAGAGGAGGAGAAGAGAGAGTGCAGGACTTCTGAGCTGCTGAAAAGGCTCTGTGGCTTTCTATTCCAGTGTGGCCTGCAGAAGCAGGAACAGATGCGGTGCACTGCGGTTGCGGCTGCTGGATGGAAAGTGGCTGTTTTAGCAACAGAGCGCTGTTATTTTTGGCCTGTGGTTCTGATGCAGCTGCAGCTAGGAGTGCAGTAGCACCACTGCCAGTCTGCAGAGCGTCACCATGTGCTACCGAACCAACCAGGCCCGTTTTACTGGCCTGTCTGGCTTCTGCAATATCGCCAGGTCCCTCCCATACACCCCTACGGCTGCTCCCAAGCACTGAGACAGCCCAGGGTTATTAATCAAGCCCTGTGGTCTGTGTTGTGGTGGAGGACAGCAGGAAGGTAGAATAATGTCCCATAATCAGCCATCATCAGTGGATCTCAGGATGATTCATGAGAGCGCTTCTACAAATTCTCCCAGAAAATGTATTTCTTTTCCTTTTTTATCTGATCTGAGCAAACTTCTGTAGCTGTGAATTGCAGTTTGATAACCAGGTCCTGCTGTTGTAGTTTCATTTGAGGATGACAAGTGATCTTGATATATTCATTATTGCATAAAAATGAGGGTGTAGATCTCAAAAAGCTGTCTTTTATTGACAGCGTGTCAGGCAGCACAGCACAACACAATACAAAATGTGCCATGATGTAGTCAGCACATCTTAAATGAATGTTTAAGTAATTCAGGCTTTGAGTAATCACACACTGAGATGTGGGTTTGAAAGACACAGTAGAATAGTGGAATTTGGTTGTACCTTGCTTGAACGCTGCTTTATAACGTTTCCGTAACCACGTCATAAACATGTAATAGACAGTGTCACATGCTGTTATGACAAATGGACAAACGTCCATTAATACAATAGTGTAATAGTCGTAATATATGCTGTAATATGTGATGTCATTACTTTAAATTTGCATGTAACAAGCATCACATATGTCCATTAATATAAACTGGCGTATTACCATCGCTGATAATAGTCGTTGGTGGCAGCCCCCTGCTTCACTTGAATGGGTTAAATGCAGAGAAAGAAGTTCACACTGTGTGCTGTGGTGTCATTATCCTAAATTTGTATGAAACATAAGCAGTCATAACGTCAAATATTATGTTCATAAACATAACAGTGTCACATTAACATTACTGGTAATAGTCATTATATGTTCCACAGTATTTGATGTCATTACCTTAATTTTGCACGCGACATAAACTGTCATGACATCACTCATCGCATCATTGACTTGACAGCATATGACATCTTCTATGGCACATTTATGGCATAGTGATGTCAATGTTCAAGTTAAGTTTCTGCGAATTCTAAAGAATTTTAAGACTAGTTGTGGGTGCATGTTGCAGCCATATCTTTTCAGTACATACTGGTTTGAAATGGTCTTATTTTTGGAAGCAAATATTCTGAGATCTGCGTCTCTATGTTGCTGACTGCCACCGTTATTCAAGGAAATAACCCGACAACGTGCCACTACTGCAAATTTAAGCCTTGCTTTAAGAGGTGGCGACAATTTCCAAAGAAATGTGGCTCCTGCTAGTTGTACAAGCTTAGCAAATATGAAGGAATGTGTTATCAGCCATTTTCAAATCTTCACCCGTTTATCATGTGATCCTCCCACGTTTTACGGGATCCTCCTGAAAATGCATTTGCATTAGAGAGAGAAACACATTAGAATGCTTTTCCATATACACAGTTTCCATAAACTGTGACAGAATGCATTCTGTTTAGGCTTATTATTGTAGGCAGAGCTTTTTCCTGGATAGGGAGAGGGAGCGGGAGAGAGAGAGAGAGAGAGAGAGAGAGAGAGAGAGAAGGGGAGAGAGGGGGGGAGAGAGCGGGAGAGGGAGAGAGAGTGGGAGAGAAAGAGAGAGAGTGGAGAGAGATGGGGGAGAGAGCGGGAGAGAGGGAGAGAGAGAGGGGAGAGAGAGAAAGAGAGGAGAGAGAGAGAGAGAGGGAGGAGAGAGAGAAAGAGAAGGAGAGAGAGGGAGAGAGAGAGGGGGAGAGAGAGAGAGAGAGAGATGGAGAGAGGGAGAGAGGGGAGAGAG
>JBBPCX010000154.1:4964578-4979373 GCA_037974365.1 Hydrocynus forskahlii | reverse complement strand
CTGGTGGTGCTGAATGCTGAGTGGTTGGAACTCCTTTATCTAGGCTCCTTGTATCTTTAGGCGCTTTGCAGCCTGTCCCAGTGAAACATTTGTCTCTGTTTCTTTAATTTAATCTACTCAATGTGCCAAAGATGAAGGTGATTCAAGGCAAAATATAAAGAAATGAGGGGTGTCTCAAGACTTGCATATTTGTAGCTACATAATGGCAGACAGTGCACTTTGCACCTTTGCACTCCAGAGTGGCGAGAACACACAGCACATGTGAACTGTTCACAGTTGCTGCAAAACAAGCTTTCTCTAGCTGTTTTCCAGTTCCTGCGATTCTTACTCTACATGTTGGAAAATTGGGGGTAAGGGATAAGAATGCCCCTTTGTTGTTCTGGGACATTACCTGGGAGAGTTTAAGTAGCTGGCTGCTGCAGTGCATTGTGGAAGCTGTTCTTTTAAAGCTCGTAATGTCCTCATTTGGAACAAATATGTGAAGCCATCCTGATTTCCTGGGCTGGGGGGAGGCAGCTTGAACCAGTATGAGTCATTTTCAGGGAGCCTAAGTGTTTGGACTGTAGCTATAGGTCAGCAGTGAATCATCCCTCTGAAGTGTGATTGTCTTCATAATGCTGACATTTAGACTTCTATGCAAAAGTAGAGGACTAAAAGGCACAGACTGGACATTTATAATCCTTGTTTATTACCAAAAAAAACATGAAGAAAAGTTCATCTTAATGATCATTTCTGGTTATCCATCCATTCATCCTTTTTTACTCCTCAGCTCTGACCGATGTCCAGGACGTGACGTGGCAGGGCACTGGAATTCTCACAGCAGTGTAGAATCAGTAGAGAATGAGTGTGTAAGGTAGAGCTGTGTGTGTCTGTGTGAATACGCCTGTAATTCCCCCTCATCATTATGCTGTCAGTTTTGGCTGCCCTGCGGCGCTCGCGCTGTTAGCGGCTAATGGTGGCAGATAAACAAACGCAATAAATGCAGCTTGGCAGCACGCTCCACCGATCCAGTGAGAATTTGTTTTCTCCTGCTGCGCCACAATCACTGGGAGGTCCTCACAGGCTCTTACATCGGTTCCCATCAGACGTTTGGCTCTGAACACTTCAATCACACCAACCTGATCATTCCATGGATTTTTTTTAGGGGCATCAGAGCCTCACGCAGCTCAGGATGGCTTTTCAATTAAGGCATTTGGCTCCTAATGATTGCGGACTAACACACTAAGCATTGATTGATCGGCCGTGAGCAGGATTGAGCAAGACTTGGTTTGTGTTTTGAAGATTTGTTTGACCTCATGTCACCTCCAAACTCCAAACCATCTCCGGGTATAACAGTGATTTATGCTGCTTTCATGATGCAACTAGAGTGTGGAAAAACTGGGAAAAACCCATTGCTTCTCTGCTGAGTGTATATAAAAGGCTTCTAAATTGCTGTTACACCGTAAATTTAAAAGTGCTTCATTTACTTTAAAGGTGGATGCAGGTTATGCTAAGTCAACATTAATTAAAGGGTGAAAATGAGATGACAGTGTGGAGTTTGAGAAAAAATTTTACACAAATTGGCTTGAAAACTCAATGCTTAAAAACTTAAAACATACTTTTACTGATTATTATATGCTGATATATCGTAACTTGGCAAAAAGCCTCTGAGTTTTCAAGCCAATTTGTGTAAGATTTTTTCTCAAACTCCACACTGTCATCTCATTTTCACCCTTTAATTAATGTTGACTTAGCATAACCTGCATCCACCTTTAAAGTAAATGAAGCACTTTTAAATTTACGGTGTAACAGCAATTTAGAAGCCTTTTATATACACTCAGCAGAGAATCAAGCATTAGTTTACTATTGAGCATCCCTTTTTTTTTCCCCAAGCTCCCAGTTGTCATGAGCACAGCGTTAGTTTGTGAAAGTTGTGGAAAGGAATAAAAATGCCTTTGAGGTTTGGTAATATGAGAAAAGAGAAGTGGAGACGTATAGATGATAATAACACTCTTAATCACACACTCAAGCCAGCGTGTTACCTTAGGGTGTACTCACACTGGGCCCGACAGCCTTGTACTCCGCACTCCCTCACTGGCCTGCATTTACATTGCGCTTAACACGAGCATTCACTTAGTTGGTATATTTGTTACATGGGATAGCTGAGTTCGAATTTCATGCCTAGGCAATTTATGGAGTGATCAGACCAATCAAATTAATTGGACTTTGGTGGTCAAACGTGATTGGGCATTGTACAAATGAAGCAGTGTAGAGTACACCCATATTATATCAACCCTTAGAACCAGTAAAATCTGATTTCTGTAAATATAAATGGAGTAAATCAGTTTGTTTTCCTATGCGCGCACCGTTTGCTGCTCTTTCTCTCGGCGCGCCTCCGGGTCCCCTATCTCTGCGGGTTTTCCCCACCCACTTGTGGGCGGAGACTATTCTGAAAGTTCTCCCAGGTTCAAAGATCTTGTGTTTTTTGTGTCTATGGCTTAAAATGAAAGAAATCTGGGCATCTTCATGCTTTATGTCTATTTGCGTGTGAAACCAATTCAAAAGATTGTCATCAGAAGGTCCAGCCTAAGAATCTGTCAGTGAGGCCCCACAGTGATCAGCATTCGCCTGAGCTAAGAAATATTTTGCTTGCTTTAAATGTATATAAAAGAGAGAGTTTGGAGTTATCCTCCAGCAGAATGCCGGATTCGTTGGATTGACTCAGCAAAAGTGATTCAGTGCCTTTTATTGTGGTCGCTGATTTCCTTGATGTACTTGCATGTTTCTGTTTGAATTCCCACTTCCCACTAAAGCCTTAGCGGCTGTGGTTTGGTGGGAAAATGACAGACGCCACTCAATAAGTCAGCCTGATTCCACAGCAGTGGATACTGGAATCCAGGTGATATTGGATTGTCTGATACTCGAGGTTTATGTTGCCTGACACCAAAAAATGTGTTGAAAATACAAAAGCATTTTGTCAAAAATAAAGTGACAACATGTAAGAGCATTGTGTACTGAATGCATACAAGACACTCCTATATATTTTAATATGGTTCTTTTAGCTTAATTGCTTTCAAGGCTCAAATTGATTCAGTGCTGACATTGAGTGAAGTCCTTCATCTACTGAGGGTCAAGCACAGAGTCCATTTCCAAATAAGACCAAGTGCACCAGACTGACATGCTTGGGCTGTTTGAAGAGCAAATTTCCAAAACTCACTCAATCCAAAAGCATTTTTTTTTCCAGAAAATCGTGTTTTACCTATTGCCAAGCAATTCTTACCGGAAAAAAAATTTTTCATTGAAATTTTACAGTTACTTTTTCAATGCCTGTTTCTAAAGTGCAACTCCTGCTCAGTTTAGTATGGGCAAATTTGTTTAAAAAATATAATGAAAACAATTTTTAAGTAAATCGATATTCAGTGTCACAAAATTATGCACAAGTTTAATATTTATATCCTACTACATGATACAGCACAGAGTCAATGACTGTTTATGATCCACCGCCTGGGAGACCTGGAGAAGTAAGTACGGCTGGCGACTGTGTGAGTGGACTCAGTGAGTTTTTGAAATTCACCTAATCTTGTACCGTGTATTATGCAGGACTGAGTGAGTTTTGGTCAGTTACACTATTGCACATCAAGAGGTCAGGTGAAAATATGCCAATAACAGTGTTACCGAAAAAATCACAAAAAATGGACTGAGTGAGTTTTGGAAATTTGCTCTTCATTTACTCAGCTCTATGTTGAAAGTTTCATTCAAAATGCAAAGACATGTTCAGAACCAAAGCCTGGTGGTTTTGCTAATGGCTCGACTGGTTATGAAGGATATTTGCAGCTGAGACTAAGCACTGACAAACAACACTGTAATCTTCCATTCAATACTGCAGCACCCCAGGAGAGTGCCCCTTTCTGAAGGCAGCTGCAGGTGGTTTATTATTGATTCTGTATTTCATATTTCTAATGAAGCATGATGAACTGCAGAAAAATCTACACCACCGCCGTGTTCTGAAGCTCTAATTTTTTTGTCTGGATGTAATACTGAAGATTTTACCGTGCCAGTAAGGAGATTTGAATGAGTAATTGAAGCCGCCTGATTAGGGATTTATAGGAGGATCTTGAGTGCAGCAATTAAGGCTAGGTGGCTTAGGCAGGCTGCAGCGAAACGAGGAAATACAGAATAAACCAAACAGGCACCAAACCAGAGAAAAGCTATGCATTATTTAAGTGGAGAAAGTGGCCTCCTATTTTAGTGCAGAGTAGCACTTCTGACCAGTTATTGCTAGGTTGACATAAGGCCTTTCCCAGACAGTGAGAGAGAGCAGAGCCTTGCTGTGGAACACTGCAGCCGTGCTGTTAACGGAGACGTCGCACAGGAGAGCAATGAACGAGGCGAACTTGATGGCGTAACAGCGATTACGCGATTCTTACAGGGAGATTTTAGTGTTTTCCTCACAGTCCCATTTCAAACAATTACAGCAATTTGCTTTTCATTTCAGTCTCTGAACCCTTTATTGCTAGGGCAGAGTATTCCTTAATTGATACTAATGCTTGCTGACACAGAAAAAAAAAACCTTGTTGGGGGATTGATACTCAGCCAAGACAACAAATATGTTTCATCATCATTTTAAAAATGATGTAAACATCTGTGTTTTTTAAGTCCAATTTAAGCAGCCTTGAAAACAACTAAAAACTTAACTTAGAAATGCATCTATATATGATTGTATAAATGTGATTCTGTGCAATACGGAGACAAACAGAATTTTAGTGATCGGTGTGATTTTTTTAATGTAATGTTGGGCAGGGAGGACTAGAGGTGGATGCATTTGTGAGCTGGATTTTATTTACAGAACAGAAACTTAAAATGGGATTATGGTGACAAAACCAAACATAGGAAAATGGAAGACATACTGAGTAACAAGGGTGAGTACAGACAAGAACAATGAGGTTAGTAAATACTCAAGATTAAACATGAAACAAGGCAGTGTTATGAACAAACAGGTGCCGACGCTAAACAGGAGGGCAGGACAAGGGCGGGACCCTTGAAAGCATGTGGAACAGAAGCATCACACGAAAAACAAAGATAGGGCATGATGGACAGAAGCAGAACAGAGCAGGACGAGACAGAGAGGGGTTTAACAAAAGACTGTTCCATTTCTTATATGTTTCGTTTGATTCATATTTTGCTAATTACTTCTCCTCAACATCCTAATAAGGCCATTGCAATAACAACTGCATGAAATAGAAAATGAAACAAATATGTATTTAACCCCTAATTGTTATTCGTGTTTTGACTTATTACAGCATTTGATATTTTGACTGTCAACCATCACTCCATTGAGGAGAGTGACATTCAGTGCGAATAAATGTTGTATTTCCTGTATGGAGCTTATAGTGAATGATGTGTTTTTCAAACAGCAATCATGACGATCTCTTCAATAGTGCAGTCCTTTCTCTTTTCCCTCAGGGACTCCAACAGACTATGTACTTACTTTTCTCTCCATTACCTCAAAATAATAAAGATACTAATGCATTACAAGTAATTGTTGATGTTATCATGGATGGCTGATAGTTTTGTTTTTTTTAAGGGGCCATATTATGCATCATTTTGTATTTCCATTTGGGTCGAAAAAAAACAAAAAAATCATTTGAAAGATTTTGAAAGGGACAGAAACCGTCAAGAATAAAGCTGGTGAGATCTCTTTATGTGAGAGTGAAGAACTTCATAAACATGTTTTGTATAGCCCATAGACCTATTATAACTAAAGTGAGTCTGCATAATATGTCCCCTTTAAAGGAATAGGATGACTGGAAGGAGTTAAGTAAAGATTTGATTTAATAGTCATACGGCCTGTTCTGAAGTAATAGAAGCATCTGGTAAATGACAGTAATGATTATTTTTATCAGCTTTATCTCATGGAAGAGTGAAAGCATCTGTTTAGGCAGCTTAGATGGCTTTGAATGACTCAGTTAATAGTTTGCAGTCTTTTTGAGGATGTGATTCACAGTTCTTTAGAAGCTGACAAGTGTTTCTGTGTGTGTATTAAACAGGAGAAGAGAGGAAAGAGAGATGATATTAAGATTTAGACTGAACAGGTCCGTCTCGCTTCGCTTCCAAACGAACTCTGGTGCGGTTCATTTGAAGTCTTAATGTAGCACAGATGAAAGATGTCTAAGTGAACCAAAGACCAAATGAAATATTGTATCCTCTCCACTAAAGAAAATCCTCTGACACGTACATGTATTTATCATCTCTTTTCGTAAGCTCTGCATCTGTAAGTATAAAGTTGTATTATTTTTTAAACAAAGCTGATGTATATCCCAACCCATTATAAAATACCAATGTACAGACATTTGACTGCACACATGTATTATATTATGTATTACCCCGGTCCATTTTCTCTGTTTTGTAAAAGCAGAAAACCACTAACTGGGCCAGATGTACAGACTAGTGCAGGCACCTTGCAAAACGTATCTGAATGCACCTGAAATACATGTTTTGGTTAACTGTAGCTTGTTACAAAAACTGCATGCCCCACCCACAATCTGTCTGTTCATGAGGTTGATAAAAAGCAGTTAATTAACAAGCCTGGGCCAAAACACAGAGTTGAAAGTTCAGTGATGAGGAGATAGTGGTGTTTTTTTTTCCTTCTTCCATTCACCAGGGCTGGAATTCTACTCCAACTAAAAAAACACAGTTGGTGAAACCATGTGTCCGCATCACAGAGTGTTCTGTTTTCATCTTCTCACACATGAATACCTGATCTGAGAGTTTAAATGGTGCTATTCCAATGGTAAGTTTTCTTTCAGGTCCCAGGTGTCTCCTTCTTACCGCTGTTTCACTAGGGAGTCTCTCAAGAACTCGTCTTTTGAGTCTCTAAGCCAAATTTACACCTGTTTTTTTAAAAGTGGAGGAAAATCCACACAAGAAACAACCACATCAAGTAGCTCAAATTAGCCTCATGGGTACAATCTCCACTCATGCATATGCATAAAGAAGAGAAAGGCATTTTACGTTTCACCAAGCACACAGCCCATAAACTGCTTAGACCCGTGCGCCGGTTTTGTACATAACATGCGGACAGAAGGCATCCAATTTGTCCCTGAAATGGTAATGTGGGGCCTCCCTTGGCTTACCGCTGTAGAATATCACACGACAGATTCACCAGTCAGCCACACCATTAACACCACTGACAAGTGAATAGCATTAATTATATCGTTACAGTGGCACCTGTCAAGGGGTGAGTTATATTAGGCAGCAAGTGAACAGTCAGTTCGTGAAGTTGATGTGTTGGAAGCGGGAAAAATGGGCGAGCTGATCTGAGTGACTTTGACAAGGGCTAAATTATGATGGCTAGACGACTGGGTCAGAGCATCTCCTCGGAGCTGGACTTTTGGGGTGTTTTTAGTATGCTGTGGTTATTGTCTACCAAAAATGGTCCAAGGATGAACAACCAGTGAACCGCCGTCAAGGCACATTGATGTGCATGAGAAGTGAAGCCTAGCTCACAGAAATGTGTCAGAACACACAGTGCCTTGCTATTATTGTTGAGAATATCCATCAGCCCAGTCGTTTGTGGTTTTCCCACATATGCCTTTTGTTTGCTTCTCTTTGCTCAGTTTTAACATGTCAAAGTAAATGTTAAGCAAACAGAACTCAAATACATCATTGCGTCATTTTCTGCTTTGGTTCGGACCAAGGAAATGGAACCACAAATATATAAATAAATAAAGTCCATTGGTTTTCGTTACGGCTCAAAAAGAAAAGAGTTACAGCATGGTTTGTTTTTGCAACTCCCCTTCCATATAAGTACTGTACGAACTGAGGACTGAATGTTATGCCCTGAAACTTAAACCATGCTAAATATTATACACACTACATCAAACTCTTTTTTTAAAACCCTGTCGTTTTCTTTGACATGGGCCCCTTAAGAATTCAGCATGCTTGGAGGCAAGTGCGTGCAGTTTTCATATGGCTCAATAGCAGGGTTTGTGCCATATGATAACACAAACAGCATTTAATTTTTTGGGTTGTTAAATGTCACACACACATGCCCTCAGATTCAGGGTCATAGGATCTTTATTTTCCAAGAATACGGGAACAAAAGGCAGGAACATTCTGCTCTTTTAGTCCATTTAATTCAGACTCCATAGTGTTCGAGGGTCAGTCTGATCTGACTTTCTGATGGCAGCTCTAAAATATGGGGCTTTGTGGAAGAGTAATTAGATGTTTTTTTTTCTCCTTTTATGAAAGGGATGGAGATATAGGAGAGGAATAGAGGATACGGCTTTGAACTGGTGAATAGGGAAGACGCTGGTACTCAGTATTGTTGTCCTAGTGAGAATAGCACCAGGTGATATTCATTCAGTGTGTGTTGTGTGCCATTTGGGAACATAATCCAGTCTTTACATTTTGTATTCTGTGTTATGACACATATAGATGCAATCCATCTGTGGGTTCTGTCTGCAGACTTAGACTTTACAACTGAGCCAGAATTTCTAGTCATTTTCCCAAAAGGCTGTAAAATATGAGCCTCATAAAGATTACACTAAATTTATACGCCATAAAAGTACGGATTTAATGGATTGTTTGTGCCAGTAGAAGCATGCGCCTCGACTCTTTTAACTCCCAGTTACAAGTTTCTGCATGCAGTTCTTTTGGTTTTCAGCAATGACATTCACAATGACCCAATCATAATCAGCATCCAGTAATGCATACAGCCTTTGGCATTCTCTTTTAATGTTCATTAAAGAGAGGTTCAGAGCTGAGCAGAGGTGTTCCATGAAGCCCAAATTCATGGTAACTGCCAACCTTAGTCAAGTCAAGTAGGTTTTATTGTCATTTCAGCCATACACACACAGTACACAGTGAAATGAGATAACGTGCCTCCAGGGCCATGGTGCAACACAAGAGCAGAACAGAACAAAACAGCATAAGAAACACTACGAACCATATGCAGATCTATTCATGAGTAAAGTGCACACAGTGTGAGCAGCACGGAAGTCTTCTTCTGTATTTAACCCATTCACCACGTGAAGCAGCGGGCAGTCAGGAACACAGCGCCCGGGGAGCAGTGTGTGGGGACGGTACCTTGCTCAAGGAAACCTCAGTGATGCCACTAGCAGTCCTGGGATTAAAACCTACAACTTTCTGACTGCAAGGGCAATGCCCCAACCACCAGTCCACCAGCCTAGTTAGATTTGATTTGATATCCTCTGTTAGGTTTGACTGCAGTGGTGAGGCAAATTCAACTGAACCCACAGAAAGTGCACTTGTCTTGAAATTAGTCTAAGATAAGCTTAAATTCAGCTGAATAAATCTTATTGAGCATTTGTCTTTTCAGCTCCTCATTGAACTCACCTCATTTATGATTAAAAATGGATTTTCTCATTTAAGGCAGCATTCACAGTCTCAGCTTTAAGTGTTCTTCTCTGGGGCCAGAGAGGTCATTGATTAGAGAGGGCACATTCTGGACCAGCCCGTTTTGTCTTGGCAGGCCCGGTTTGGTGGCTGATAAGCTGAACAAATTACTGTGAGAGATACTATGAGAGATGAGTGTTGGATTTTCCTAAAGAATGGAATTTTCCACCTCACAGGAAGAGCTTGTAGTCTCATAAATTCTCTCTAGACAGAATATGTAACAAAATGCAACACAAGGAGCTAAGAAAATGGGACACAAAGGGAAAACTAGAATCCAGGTTAACAGTAAAATAGTCTCAGCGTCAGATGCTCCACCCACTCTGTGTTTGTCTGTTAGAGTGTAGTGTGCATTAGAGTGTCTAATAGCTGTAGTAAGTTGGTCTTTACTGGGATGTTGCCAATAGATTCCAATTTGTTTCATTCGGGTGTGTTTTAATTGTAGCAACTTTACAAAAAAAACCAAAAATAAACTGTCCCTGTATTTCACTGTAAAACAGCTGATTAAATTGTCAGTATGCACTAAACTGTCTGACAATATGCAGATGTTTGGCTTGCAGGGGTAAAGGTTAGCTGACAAGTTATAATTAGTAATTAGAGAACATTACCAGTAACCGTTTCATCATACAAATAGAGATTCAAAAGCACAGTTACTGCAGTACAAAGACATCTAACTCATATTTGAACTGCAGACTTTAGACTACTGAAAAGGGCTCCTCCCCTCCACAGCAGACTGTGGTTACTGAATGCAAACATTGTGCAGCTTTCCGCTCTTCATCTCTTGACACATTTAGATGATCACCTGACTATACACAATGCATACAGTCCTGTGCCGTTTTTACCTTTTCTGTATAAATACCTTGAAGGAAAAACTTCTTAAAACCTGTGAGCTCACATTGCATTGCTTTTTTTCCTGCAAAGCTCTGAAATTCAAACCGAGGATATTTCACTGCACTCCACGAGGGCCCATGTCCAGCACCATTTGGTCGATTTCCCTGCTCAAACACACCTGATTCAACTCATCTTTTAATTGCCAGTGTTTGAACAAGGAAATCAACAAACTTTACAGGACACCAGCCCCCCAGGTCTGTAATTGAATAGCTCTGAACTCTCATGGTGTAGCATAAATGGGAGATACCATGTATTTATTTGTGGATGGATGTTTATGTGTCATTGTATGTCTTACTGGCTGCAGCAGAAAGGGCTTGTAAGAATGCATTGGATACATGTCTCCTGATGTATAAGCTGGAATTGGGCTTTAATGAATCTGTCAATGCGGAGATGGACACGTTTGTATAGCTACCTTGTATCAATCAGGGAGGGAATCGATCGTCTCGGGCTGCTTTACGAGCCTTTGGGTTGCCTGCGCTCATTTTCTTTGAGAGAAGAATAGGAAAGAGAGAGAGAGAGGCAGTGTGTGGCATTATGGGCATGGCCTGGAGGCCCATGGAGAGAATTGTTGGGGCATGAAGTGTTTATGAGAGTGCTGAGATGATGGGCGATAAAAGGAAAGTGGCAGGGCGTGTTGCTTAAGAGCTCCAATGGGAGGAAAAGGCTGCCGTTGTTGATTTGAAAAGCTTTATAATCGTACTCGGGAAAAGAGAATGATCTAGAGAGACACTAAAAGCTCGTTTAGGTCAGCCGCAACACGTTGGGCTCAACACGTACAACACAAAATGGACATGAAACAAACAAAATGGTGTCTCGCCAGACTGTCTCTCGCTGGAGCATCGCAGAGGGTGTTTCTTGTCTTCAGATGATTGGCAGCCAGTTGCTGCTGTCATCAGTTGCTGCAGTGAATGATTGATTGGAATGGGGATGTGCTCCACTGGCCATGGAGGAACAGAAGCCTCAGCCATGTGCAAATTTCTCTATGTCCAAAAACAAAATTGTAAAGGTCTCAACAGCTTGCCTCTTGTTACCAAGGGAACAGAGGACCAGTGAAGTGTGAATTCTAAGTGATTCATGATAAATGAATGATTCATAGTAAATAGAGACTGAATGCCCAGTGAATGTCCAGTCCATCTGCAGGAATACTTGTTTACATATCAGTTTATGAGTCGTATGGACCAACAATATATACAGAGGGTCCTCGGGCTACGACGTTTCGAGTTTACAACACTTGCTCCCATAACTGGTTTGGTTGTGCGTGGTGGAAGAATACGCAGAATATGTAGAATACGCAGTAACGTGGCATATGAGTGAGGGCGATGGCGTCTCCCCGTACATTTACCTACATCATTTTGGACTGTTATTTGTGGTTGTTGTTTTTTTACACTCTTTTTTGTGTATAAAGTGTCTTGGTGATGTATACAGTATTAGGACATTTGAAATCTGGGCAATCTCTGTTTATTTGATGCAAAAAAAAAACCAATATTAGAATAAATTCAAATAACACTAATACAGTAAATAGAGATTTAACCTATGTCTGTGTTTTCTTTTTATCGTTTCCAAACCTCTCCTGATGGCCGTCTAGTGTTATCTGTAGTTATCATCTCATACCTGCTTTATCTCATTTAATCATTCACTGAGTTAAATCACATTTGCTGCTGTGGAATTTAATAAATCCATGTGAGTGTTGGGGACACTGAGGACGATAAAGAACCTGCGTCCTTCTCACCAGCTCCCAGGACATCAGAACATGTTGTTGATACTTTTTTTGTATTAATGTTTTGTTACCTTCCAACGTGACATGGCATTTTACAACAACAACAACAAAAAACACATTTAATGTCCAGATTCATTGGTTTAAAATATCTTTTTGCCATGATCTTATATAAAAACGTGCTTGCCTGTGAGTGGGTGAAGGTTATAGGCATGAAGAGAGAGGTGTGGAGTGATGCGCGTCAGTGTGATCTCCACTCCTCCTGGCTGAGGGATAGAAGGATAATGGAGGAAGGTCATTGAGATAAGCTGAAATAGTGTTCCGCTCTGTAGATACCGATCCACTGCAATTACCACCACATCGATGAAAAGCCCTTTAAAATGTCTACTGCACCTGGGAGGCATGTGAGGACACACGCGTAACCTCGCACCACACACATGTACACAGTTCGCTCACGCTCACAAGTGCACATTCCTCACTCATGTAACCTCCTCTTTTCCTACATCTCACACACACTCACACACACACACACATACATAATAAAACACACACTCCTTGGCGGCTTCTCGTTCTTCATTATGTGAGATGATCATTTCAATGAATGAACAAATGAAGGAACAAATGAAGGAAAGAATGAATGAATGATTCACTTAATTAGTCACATCACTTATATATTAGGCAGCTTATTGTTTTTCATTATCTGGGAAGCTTATTTGAATGGATGGATGGATGGATGAATGAGTGACTTATTTGTTCAAGGGAGTGAAAATTTTATGTGCAGGCTCCATTATAGTTTAAGGCATAGTATTAAATAATGAACAGAGTGCAAGATCTTAAACAAATGTGAGTCAGCATTAAAGTCAAAGCGGTTCACTCTGCTTTGGGTGATGTTCATGGCTTCTTGTTGATGGCATGATGAAAGATCACCCTGCATTGTATTGTTTTGTTTTTTTTTTTGCTTGTTTTTTTTTTAGCAAAATCATAAAAATTACATTCTTGCCTTGATGCACCTGACACATTCAACAAACTTCTGCAATATCATCATTTATATTATTATGACTGTTGTAGTCTAAGTTAGCCATTATTTTGAAATTGACCAGTTTTGTATGGATGATTTTTTTGGAAGAAATGTTTCTACCCAGTGGTAGCTCAGTATTCTAAATAAAGATTAGAACTTTGTGTCAGAGGAGATTTTTTTTTTCACCCTTGGGGATGAAAGGGTCTCACTGCAGAGTTGTTCCAAGACAGCAAAAGTCGGAAGCTTCTTACACAGAAAAGGTCTCGGGTGATCATTTTTCACAGCCTGAGGCTAACAAAGAACTTTTTGAGGATTCGGTGTAACTGGTCACATTCTCGTCTGGACCGTCTTTTGTAACTAAGGCATCACTCACAATTTATTCGCAATTACCAAATATGGGCCTCTGGGCACATTCAGAAAAAGTTGAGACATTTTCATGCTTAGGTAAAGTGATCTTTAAGCAATTTCCTCTGGGATCAATAACATTTTCTGATTCTGATGTGGCAGTGCTTACCTCTCAGAAAGTTAAATCCCTTAGAAAAACAAGGTCAGAAAAGATAACTCTTGTGTTCATTCATCCATCTATCCATCCATCTGTCCATCCATCTCTCCATCCATCCAGCCATCCAACCATAATCAAAGCTGTTTAACCGGAGCCGGTCACATTATGATATTACACGTATTATATATGTGTAGATGAGTATCACTTAGCATATTGAGAAATATGTAAATCTTTCTATTTACATGCTGCTTTAATGCTCTGCACATCTGCAAAGATGTTTTTTCTCAGCCGTAAGTGACCTTGGGTCAGTGTCCAAAGTATTAGCCCAGCAAGGCCTCCACATTAGCAAGGACTGCTGCTGGGAGAGGCTCACACAGGACTTGAATTGTTTAAAACCCCATACTCAATTAAAATAACACTCATCAGCCTGTATAACAATGATATTTACTAAATGTGGCGCAGCATAAATGACAAAAGTAATCAAATGAAATCATACAAGTGGCAGAAAGAAAAATCCTCCACACATGCAAGCATGAACGTGCACTAGTCACACATTTCACTGCAGTGTTTAATTTTTGGAGGTTTTTAGAAACTGCAGTGTGCGTTTTGTGATTAATGTGCTTTATTACCCCAGCCTGTGAAAGTCTTGCATCCTGGCCTTTGTCTGAGCAACATGAGCAAAGGATTAAGAAGGCCTTTGAGTGGTGAAATTCAGTGTGCACTGCACCAACCCTAAAGCACACATTGGCACTTCTGCACAACAAATTACCCACATTAATCCAGGACCCCAGGGAAGTGCGTGTCCCAAGCAGGGTGAAATTTCCATTTCCGCTGACTTGAGACCAGAGATTTGTCCTTGGACCCACACCATCGGCAAGGCCAGGGATATTTTCCTCAGAAGAGGATGACTCCTGTTGGTGTCATTTCCCAGATGCTTGCACTTTTGCAGTAAACTTTCCTTGAAGCTGCTTGTCTATGGGATAATGTGTGACATCTGTGGCCTCACTAAGCTGTTTTATAGTTGGTTTACCCTGTATTCAGTCCTATCACGCCTCTCTCTCTATCTCTCTCTCTCTCTCTCTCTTGCTCTCTCTCTCTCTCTCTCTCTCTCTCTCCCTCTGTCTGTCTCTCTCTCTCTCTGTCTTTGTCTCTCTCTCTCTCCCTCTCTCTGTCTCTCTCTCTCTCCCTCTCTCTCTCTCTGTCTTTGTATCTCTCCCCCCCCTCTCTCTCATTCTCTCTCTCTCTCCGTCGCTCTCTCTTTATCTCTGTTCGTGTGT